>VWZD01009210.1:2171213-2204732 GCA_013396695.1 Sakesphorus luctuosus
TTGGGTCTGCAGCCTGGTTTTGAGTCTGGGTCTGTGTGTGGGGTCTGGTTTTGTGTCTGCATCCTGTTCTTGGGTCTGGGTTGGGGTCTTGGATCTGAGTCTGTGTCTGCAGCCTGTTTCTGGGTCTGGAGTCTGAGTCTGGCTCTGCAGCCTGGTTTTGGGTCTGCGTCTGGGTCTGGGGTCTGAGTCTGGGTCTGTGGCCTGTTTTTGGGTCTGGGTTGGGGGCTGGGGTCTGGGGCTGCGGCCTGGGNGGGTCTGCAGCCTGGTTTTGGGTCTGGGGTCTGAGTCTGGGTCTGCAGCCTGGTTTTGGGTCTGGGGTCTGAGTCTGGGTCTGCAGCCTGGTTTTGGGTCTGGGGTCTGAGTCTGGGTCTGCAGCCTGGTTTTGGGTCTGGGGTCTGAGTCTGGGTCTGTGGCCTGTTTTTGGGTCTGAGTTGGGGTCTGGGTTTGGGTCTGCAGCTTGTTTTTGGGTCTGGGTCTGGGGTCTGGTTCTGGGTCTGCAGCCTGTTCTTGGGTCTGAGGTCTGAGTCTGGGTCTGCAGCCTGTTTTTGAATGTGGGGTCTAGTTTTGGGTCTGGAGTCTGGGGTCAGGGTTGCACTCGGGCCTTGACCTTAGCCCTGGTACTGAGGGCTGGGGTCTGGGCTTGCTTGTGTGAGCACTGCTCAGCTGTAACAAGAACATCTCTATATTAATCAACCCTGCGTTCAGCACACATCCCAAACATAGCCCCATGGTAGCCACTGTGAAGAAAGTTAACTCTACCCCAGCCAAACCCAGCACACTCCATCCCTTGTTCAGTACCATTGACACCGTGCCCAGGTCCCACACTATTCAACACAACTTTAGCAACTACCCTTCTTGTCATACTTTGATATATACATGGATGACATTCCTTCAGTCAATGGACCACCCTTGCAAAATGTCCATAAAATGACCACAAATGTCCACAAAATGCCCTTGGAGTTTATTTATTCCATGACTTTGGTCTCCATCAGTTGTGGTGGTCACTCAGGGCAGGAGAGGTGGTGTGTTGCATGGAGTTCCTGGGCCAAAGTCAGCTGGACCAAAGTCAGCTCAGGTCGAGTCACTGATGCACTGCTTTGTGTAATGCTTCTCCTCCATTGGTCTGAGTGGTTTCTGCTGTGGTAATTCCTGTAATGTGCAACTCAAATCATGGTTCTGGGACTGGAGCTTGCCTAGGCTGGGCCCTTGCTGGATAGAGTGAAGCGTAAGAGGGGCTGCCTCTTTTCTATATAGTCATTAATGCAGTGAAAGTCAAAGGACTGAGGCTGAGCAGAGCCCCAAGTGCACATGTGAGACTGTGGGCACCTGAGGTATCCCCTGACTGCTGCCCAAGCACGTGGTGTCCAACATCTGAAAGGGGAAGAAGCGTGCCTTTCTGTGCAGGGAGCAACTATCTTCCCTTAGCACCTGCAGTGTTCAGCTGGTGTCCTGAATGCTAATTCGTGATTATCCTTTGCTTAATGTTTGTCCTCTCAGCCGTTATGGATCAAAATTGTTTTACTACAGTATTTGGCTTAATGACCTCCTGCAGCAGTGGACCAAACAGAATGAGATGTTTTATAAAGTGATTTTGTTAATTTGCCTTAAAGTTCTCTGTTATTAAGTTAATAAGTTGCTATTTCTCTTGTGTTTCAGCAGTGCTCATATCATTTTTATATCTTCACAGCAGGCAGAAGGTAGCTCCTATCAACAATGGATGCACCAAACAATGTTTTGCTATCTCCTGGTTGCTCACTATAGGCCCACTTTCCAAAATTCGTAATTGCAGTGGTGAATAGCAACCTAGGCTATGGTATCTCGAATCTGAAAAACTAGAGACACATGGGCCTGATCAATATTTGGATGAGCTACCTCGTTAGATACTGCGGAAAATGCTGCTGGTGATTCATTCAGTGGCATTCGTCTGTCTATGAGTCAGGGCTGAACAAATGCCACTGCACAGCATTTGTGAGTTGTACCATCCAGGGGCATAAACTGGAGATTTTTCCCAATTGCAGCTGTTAGGAGATCACTGATTTCCCTGCCTTATTCCAGTTTCAGTACGGCTTTCCAGAATTAGCCAGCAGTTTCGGTGGAATACAGGAAAGGGTTCCCACAGTTGCTAATGTCACACCCCGCTCATTGGTGGTGGGGCCAAGAACAGCAGTGGCCATGGGCACCATTTGTAGGCAGCCACAGCTCCTGGCTTTGTGTCAAACTGTACAGTTTGGAACTGATGCATGCAGCACTGATTGTGCGTGCCCCACTGCCCTGGGGGAGAGCATCCTTCATACTTTCTCCTGCCTTCCCAGAGGTGCTGCCTCCCTGCATCCCTTGCGTGTGAAGTTAAGAAGTCTGTGCAATGTTTTGGATGCAGGAGTAGAGACATACAGTTGGGACAGATGAGAGTGTTTAGGGCTCTTCTCCCCATCCAAATGCTGGTCCTGGTGATGTGTAAATTTGCATTGCATGGCACAGTCCTTCATCTGCTTCCTTCCTTTTCAGGTCATAGATACACAAATAAGTGCATATAAAATTCCATTCTATCCTGGAGAACCAATTAAAGTCACCTGGAAGTAATTCTGAATAATATTAAAAGTGGGTGAAATGCATTGGGGAACCAGTACAGTGACCTCTTTGTTTCTTTTTAGGAACTTGTGAGTAAATGGATTTTTCTAAACCAAAACTAAACTAGATTGGAATTATCTACAAATGTGAATTGCTTATACAGTTTTCAGGCACTTCTCAATGACTTGACCAAATGCTCTTGATTTCATCCATTGCAGAACATCACAGAAAGACTCATGGATTGCATTAAGTTGTATTTACCCAGCAAAAGATGTAGCAATCCGATGCTGGGACCAGAATTGAGCAACTCATGCTAGTTTTAAAATGCACATCACTTGTTCCAATTCTCCAATGCTTTCCATCCTTGCAAGATACTCCATCCCTGGAAACATTCAAGGCCAGGTTGGATGGGGCTCTGAGCAGCCTGATCAAGTAGAAGATGTCCCTGCTCATTCCGAAGGTATGAATTAGATGAGCTTTAAAGGTCGCTTTGAAACCAAACTATTCTATGAACCATTTTATAATGCAATGAGGAAACACCCCAGTTCTAAAGTTAAAATAATGTGGCTTCAGTTGTAGAGTTCATCAAATTGCTTATACACAGCATGTACCTCCATAATGAATGGCCTATTTTTACACTTCAGCTGAATTTGTAGCTACCTGCAGCACCTCTGCCAGAAGGGAGAATGGTGACCTCTCTTGGTAGTGTCAGTTCTGCTGCTGTCACATGCGGCTTCCTGATCCTGTAAGGGCAGAGGTTGTCAAATGTAGATCAGCAGACCCACAGTCAAACTTTACAGTGTTTTGTGTACCACTAAGAAACAGGTTTGTCATCCAAACTTCATTTGAAAACACTAGTGGGAACATTTACCATGATCTCATAAGCCACAAGGAGAGCAGTTTGGACTGTGCATTATGAAAGCCATGGGTTCAGCAGCACTGCTGTCTTCTGCCAGACAAGTAGCATCAGTATAATGTGCAGCAATTAAAGAAATACAGGCAAGTGTTTACTTTCTAAAACAAGTAAGTAATGAATAAACATGACTCCCTTAAAGTAAACAAGCTATAGGATGGTAACAGCTTTATAAGGTGAATGAGGTTTAATTTTGATGTGTTGGTGAAATAATTGCAGAAAACTTTATTATCACAAAACTGAGTTACTGATTCCTCTGTCATCTCAGGCGTACAGCGTCTTCACCTGAGCTGCATAACACTCATTGTATTTGTCCAGTTTGCTTTTAAAGAGGCTGCCAATCAGTATAAATTATTTGCTGGTTCCTGATTTATATGAAAGGCTTTGAACTGTAAAAATCCCACCTTAATATCAGAATGATGTATGAAAATGAATGTTTCTTAAGAACTGTTTAATGCTAGGCATGATTCACTTCAATGGTAAAATATGTGTTTGTAGGGAAAAAGGAATATGAGATATAATTGATATGATCAGCTATGTTTGTATATGATTTGGTAAATTAGTAGAATTCAAACCACATTGAGTAGTGGCATATAATAAAACTTTTATCATGTCTGTAACTAGTTTTTGACATTTGTTGATGAATAAGTATTGTATGGGATATTATACCATGGTTTCTCAAAATGCTGATGGGACACCTTAAAAAGACACAAATCCACAACTGATTGTCTTCTTTACCTGCTTTTCAGGACATGGATGATGAAGTAAATCATTCTATGACAGGATTAAACCAGCTGAAATTTTAGAATGATGGTACCAAAATAAATGGGAGGATTAATGGATAAAAATACTAATCCCATCAGAGGCAACAAAATTCAACCATTCAACTCCTGCATTACAGAAGTAACTCTAACACAGGATCAGGAATTTGAGGGGAAATTGCAGCTTGTTAAATTCAGAGGTTAGCTGGAATTTGCCATTTCCCTCTTACTCATTTATTTCATTTTCTGGAAGAAATCCCACTGATTTCAATGGGATTGCTTGCAGAACTGGGTGCTAATTAACAAGAATAGGTATGGCATTGTGCACTTAAGATGTTCAGGTGCTAAACCTAACCAAACTCTACAAGAAAAATTAGTCAGAATTTTTTGAATTTAGTGCTGCAATTTAGACTTCGAAAACATTCACTGGAGCCTAGCTGCCAAAGCAGCCTAATTGTGTGGCATTTGTTTTTCTGGTATGCTTATTTGCCAACAGGAAAAGCAAAACAGAGACAGGGATTATATACAAAAAAAGAGGAAATACATGGTTTAGAACCCAAATTAATTTATTTTGTTAAAATGGAAAAAATGTATGGTACAAACTTAATTGTTATAATATTTCTTTTCAAACTCATGTCAAAAAACTAAAATACAAACAGTGAAAAATGGCTAGCAGTTATGTTCACCTTGGCGTTCTTGCAACTGAGCATTTTGTACCTTGCAAATCTTTATTTGTTGAAATCAGCTACTAGTTGAACTGTGATTTCCCCATCATTAATTAAAGCTATGCTTTCGTATTATTTATAGCCTTGAAGTGATATTTAAAACAATGGTTGTAGACACCAACAAATCAATATTTATTGGCCTCATTTCTTTCAGAGAAGACTGATGTTTGTTTTGGCTTTTTGAGAGGAGATATTTCTGAACTGTCTTTAGTGATCTCCTGGTTAACGGTTGGCTTGTGACAGATAAGCTGAATAATCAGCCAGCCCTGGTTGTAATCAAAATGTTTACCAGAAGCATACTTTGAATTTGTACTTCTGCTTGCAGTTGTATTGAAATACTCTTGTAGCCTTCCTTATCAAACCATTATGAAAAGTTAGACATTAAAAGATTCATTGCATGGAAACAGAAAGGCTTAAAAATTCAGGCACAGAATTTAAGCAGAGAGGGTACCAAGCCACATTTATTTAGGACCTTTTTTTTTCTTGAACATTCAGGAATTTCATACCCAGGTTTAGATTTTTCCATGAGATTTGCTCTCTGGATAAATAGTAGCTTTCATCTGATGGATCACTGAGAATCAAATACAAATCTTCCACAAGATCACCTTTCTTTTGGTGAAACCTGGCAGAGTTTAATATGGACTGACTGTGCTTAAGACTTTTTGATCTAATTGAGGTCCTAATTGAGCAGCTAGCAAGTTACCTGTCCCATTTGAGCAGCTATTCCTCTGTCATGAGGAGTTTTGAGAAGCACAAGATTTCCATTATTTCATCCTGAAATGCTGGATTTGAGGTTTCTGCTGTGACTCTTTTGTTTTTTTTGTTTTCCCCCAGCCCTTTGAAATACCAGACCCATGTTGTGCTTGAAAACAAAGAAGCTGAACAAAGTTTTCATCAACCTCTTCACATAAGGATGTATTTCAAGCTTGTTCAATAAAAGACTTCACAGTGCAAGTCCTTGTCTGGTAAGATAGCAGCCTGAGTTCAATGTGCTCAGGGAATACTGATTAATCTCTTCATTCAGATTTTCCTGGGGTGTTTTTTTTTGGTTTAGTTTGGGGTTTTGGTTGGGGTTTTTTTCCCCCACAAAGTCGGAGTATTTAGCACGTTGCCAACATTCTTTGTGGTTTTCCAGAAGAATTTAACTTCTTCATGGTGGCTTGGAGAAAGTCAGCTCGTCTTGTATTTATTTCAAGTATTTTTCTTCCAAATGAAATATCCAGACGATGCGAAAGCATCATCTGTGTGTTTAGACAAATACTGTTCACACCTAAAAACTCCCTGACAGTGGAAATAAGTATACTTCACTAGCTTCTGAATAAAGGAGCCATTGAAAAATCTTCAAACCAGGATGAGCACAAAGAACAGTCTTGACTTCTGAAGTTCTGTGCAGTAAAAAGCTCAAGTCATGGTTGATGAGGCGATTCAGAGATGTTAGCAGTGTCAAGCAACTGGCAATTGGTTCCTGTGGCAGGAAATAGCAAAGGCAGCTCAGTGCTACAAGCAGTAGAAGCTGTCCTAACTGTTGCTGAAGTTGTAGTTTCCTCCTTTTTAATCATCATGCATTGTGAGCGGATTTGTTTGAGCCCCCAGAGAAACATATCTTGCTTTTGTGTGGTGTGTGTTCATTTGGTGAGAATGGTACTGGCTAATGTACACAGAACTTTTGGGCAAATTGAAATATTTAGCCAGTCACTTGGCTAATGCAATTGCATTGGTTGAGAAAAGTTTGGACCAGGGCAGGATGAAAAACGGAAATAACCTATGCCATGATGAGCTATTAAAAACAGAGACACCACCTCTGGCTGAGGAGTTTTGAGACACCAAATGCTGAAGGATGCAAAAATATTGTTAGGAATATGTAAGTATATAAGTATAGGAAGTATATAAATATGTAAGTATAGGAACTACTGTGCAGCTGCCCATTGCAGTGCTGTTGGCCATTGCTGGAGACAGGGTGCCAGGCTTTTACAAAGAACTGCTCTTTGGTCTGACCTACTATGTCTTTTCATCTACATATGCTTTTATATTTTGTCTGTGCAAAAGAATTGCAACAAAGAACAGGCTACAAAGAAATGAAATTGTGTTGTGTTGGTTTATAAGGAAAAACTACCCCTTGAAATCAAAGGCCTCAGCCAAGGTATTGTCCAGTTCTGTATGTTGATATAACGAGCGGTCCCATGGTGTAGTGGAGAGCACTCCGGTCTCCAAATGCCAAGGTCGCGAGTTTGAGTCTCAGTACGGACCGCCCCTGGCAGCTAAATGCCTCCCTGCCATCCCATCCCGTCACATCTCGGATGCCAAAGCAGGGTCAGCCCCGGTTAGTACCGGGTGCTGTAGATAGTCCTAAGGAGACTTCACTGTCACTGTCCAAGCTCGCTCAGCTGTGGCAAATGGACCTCAGGACTTAAATGGTGGGGCCAGTTCTGCACACACTGAGCCTCACCTAAAAAATCCACTGCACAGGCTGGAAGGGCACACCCACGTGGGGAGAGCCCTGCCCAAATCTTCCTTTGCGAAGATTGGCCATTATATATTATGTTGATACAGTTGATGATGAACACTAATGTATGTGAGGCCTGAGCAGAAAACAAAAGTACCTGATATGGTCTTAGATTCCTGCTAGGAACAATTGCTTAATGAAGGGAAAATCCTTTTGTTTACCTTGAGGCATCTCCTTGGTTTTAGCTGATTTTGTTTTAACACTGAAAACTATTTATTTCTGCTTTAATTTTCTCCCAAGTAGACTGTAATCTTTCCATGCATTTCAAGCAGAGACAGTAGGTAGTTAAACCTTACATGTGGATGACTCTAAATACTACTGCAAATACTTTGCAAACTAAAAGAGTCCACAGACTGTAGAAGTGAGCAGCTTCTGTTTATTTTTGCATGTTCCTACAAACAAATAGACAACTGTTGAGTGTTTTCATATAAAGTATTAACAAAAATAAGCAAAAAGGAATATATATAAATAGTCTGAGCTTCTATTTGATGTTTTTTTCATTCTAGTGTTCTTTAAATCTGGGCAATGGATATGTTCAGTGATGGTAACTCAAGCAGATTTCTTGTATGCTGACCTTCCAAATGATAGCAGCCTTGCAATTCTTGAAATGACCTGTCTTTGAAAACAAGGCTCACACAGCTTGAAATTTTGCTGATGGTGTATAAAGAGCAAAATATATTTTTTATTCATTGTCTTTTGCCTTGTAAGAATCACTCCCCATTTGTTCCAGGGTAGATGAGCACCACTCCAAAAGCAAGTGAGAAGAGTCCAGAGACATGGACTAGTCCGCATGATCCTCTTACCTCAGAGGACATCACTTAAGCTCTGTGCTGGATATGCTGGGAAGTTCCACCACTGTTTCACCATGGACTGTGCGCAAAATAGCTGTCTGTGTTTGCAGATCAGATTCTCCCTCAGAAAGATGAAACCTGGGATGTAGGGGAGTTCTCTTGTGGGCAGAGCTGTGATTTGAAACTTTTGTCTGAGAAATAGGCATCAAGTCCACAAGAAACAGCAATTACGATGTGTGCATTTTCTTCAAAAATATTTTGTTTCTCTGGTAAGTACTTCAGTATTCTGACCATTTATTAAAATATGGACATTTCAAAAATATAGGAACTTCATCATTATTACAATGCCTCTTAAGTAATTCTCTCCCCCTGCTTCATCTTTTGTCATCTTTAAGTGTAAGTCTTTTCTTCATTCCAGTAACTGAGTGAATGAAGCATGAATGTTACTCTAAAAATGAAAAACGTTTGCAATAGACCTCTTTTCATGTAGTGTTTTGGGGTTTCATCTTCCTGAGGATACTAAAGCATGGCCCTTACTACAGAAACATTTATTCTAGAGTGAGCAATTTGTTTGAGGCAAAATTTGAGATGTCTGGGGAAATGTTAATTTTGGGTTTCCTGGTAAAAGGCATGTGATTTATGTGATTTTTCCCCATTTTAGATTCTAGTCACAGTGTGGCCTATTATTGAAGACTTGGTTAACTCTTTCTCTTCTTTTCACCTAAGATACTGAGTCTTCATTCTTAGATCAGTCACAGGTCCTTCCAATTTTGTATGATCTTTTGTACCTTTGGTTTAGACAATAGTCTTATTTTTTATTTTCAGTATGGTGCAGCCCACCTCATTTTTTTTTTTATATTCTATACTTTTTACTTCCTTCTGGCTTTTAAGTGAAAATGGGTAGCAGACAAATCTGCTCAAATTGTCTGGTGTAGACATAAAAGTCTCTTACAATCTTCCTTTCCACTGGCACTTACTGACTGAAGATAAAGAATGATGAAATGTATAAATCTTCCTTTGTTGCATTCTGTAGGGATTCAGCTCCTCTGGGACTTTCACTAGTTCCACTTAAGATTACTGTCTTTAATTTATTTCTGCTGCTAGCACAATGGCATGTTCATTAACTGCTACAACCCAAGGTACCTGAAAAAATTATCTGGTGACACAGTTCCAACAGATTTTGCCCAACAGAACATGTGCTTTTACAGAGCTCCTCCCCTGGATGTTTTTGTGTGTCTGGACAGAGAGCCCACTGAAGGGTATAACTGGCTGCTACAGGGAGAACAGTTTGGCTGCACGATAAGGAAAGCAGTCTAGACTGATCTGTCTCAGCACAAAGGATAAGATTATTTTGCCTACTTAAAGTTCCGTTCCAATTGTTTAGTGCATATTTATATTTTCAATGATGACATCTTATTTCTTCAAGGATTTTTATGAGAAGTAATCAGGCTCCTCTAGCCTCAGAACCCCCTACAAATGGTTGTATGTTTGTTTTAGGTGCTGTGCTCAGGGCTGCGAGCCTTGCTAAACTAATTTGCTTTCAGTGGAGGAAGAATGTCCATATTCCTGATAAAGAATTTTAATGTGCAATAGCTGAAGAGTTTGTGTTTATTCTAGTATTAGGTATTTTAACATTTCACACCATGGTGGCACTTGATGAAAGTTGTGTGTCAAAAAGATGTGGGATTATGTTGCTAATGATAAAGGCTAATGTGGACCATTTTAAGGTCTACTAAGTTGTTGCAGAATCAATCAGTGCCTCTCTGGGGATAGATCTGTGCATACTGTGAGAGTAACCCCCAAATATCTGCAAGACTAAACTTGTGGATTGCTGTCTGGAGAACCTGTCGTACACTTTTGCACGCACCTTTTAGACCACTTCTTCACTTTTCTAGGCACATTTTTATTGCTTGTAGACAGCCTGCCAAGGAGTTTTATGTTAGTGGAAAGTGAGACTACGTCCAGAAGCATTTTAGAAAACCTTGTTGGAAGGTGGTTGGAAGGTGGTATTGCTGTAGTCAGTGTGTTGAACTCTGATCCTCTCAGAAATAAGAATACAGCAGAAAAAAGTTTAGAGGAAGCAACAAAAATAGGCTGCTGTGTGAGGCAGAGACAGAAAGGTCAGGCTATTAGATGCTGTGAAGGAACAAACAAGGGATGATACAGTAGGTATAAGCAAAATTTTCCTTAGGTTCTGCAAAAGCATGAGCTCAAGGGAGTTCCCAGTGAGGTTAAAATGGCAATACCCCTCAAACTGATTAAATGTGTCTCTCCAAAAAGCACACAGACTTTCAGAACTCATTACTCAAGAAAATGTTTTAGCAGGAGTTGAATAAGAATTTCTGCTGCTACCTTAAATAGAATAACATGCAAAAGGTTATAAAAGTTGGTGTTCCAGGATGAAAGTCAGCCACTTCCTATTTGGGGTCAGGAAGACACTTCCTTTGGAGATACACTATGAAGACTTGTCCATTACATGATTTTTCAGCTTTCTATCTCAAGCCAAATACTGTCAGTGACAGAGTTTCACTAGATTAACCACTGTTTGGTAACTGCTAGTCTACCCTGTTCTAAATTTAAACACCCTTTTCAAATGTCTTAGACCCTGCTGCCCTTAAAACTCTTATTTTGTCATAAACAATCATAAGAAAGAAGAGGAAATAATTTCCCCGCTGATGTGAATACATATCTACTAACTTGTTTAATTAGGACTGTGTGTTTAGAGACAATATTGTAATCTCTTTTCCCTAAAATACCATAAATTCCATGCACCCTGGGTAACAAAAGCCAAATTGAAGCAGTGGTCCCTAATTTAGTACCAGTGTATTTGTACATTTGCAAGCAATAAAACACTCCTACATTTTTTTTCTCTGGTACTTACCGTGGGTGGGCAAACTACCAGTTAGTGGCATTACTGACTCACCTTCGTGTCTGCCCTGATGTGAGGAGATAGAAGCAGATGGGGCATTGTCAGAATGGACAACAGCAAGTGAATATTTTCTGATAACCTGCTCATGGGGCATCCGGCATTCATCAGTGCAGAAGGCAGAAAAACGAAATTAATCCTCCAAGTGTGAGAAAATCTGCTGTCATTTTCTACAAAATAACATCAATAAACTGAAAACTGTTTCAGCCAGTTTTTTAAGTAGTAAAATATGAAGTAAGAGCAGACTTTCAGAGATACTGATTTGTGATCTGCTTTAAAAGACAAATATGAAGGCTATGTATGGCACATTCCCTGAAATACTTGGAAGGAAATATCTTGTTCACAAGCCAAGCATCTACACCAGATGATCTCTATGATCTCTCCATCACTATGTTGGCAATGGCACATGTATTTTGGTCTGTATGGCAATGCTCGAGTCATGTAAGTTGTGGTGCAGGCAAAGGCTTTGGTACACCACTAAAGCTGTGTCTCTGGGTGGTAAAACTATATGGGATTATATCTCTTACTTTATTAGGTAGATTAATTTCAGGGTTGTAGCTATCAGCCCACAGTTAAATCACTGTGGTCTTTCTTATTTTTCACTCTCTTGCTTAGTCTTTTCCATACTTAAATATCACTCTGAAGAATGAATTTATTTTCCATGTGGAACACTAAAATGAACTCTGCTGAACCATTATGCTACTTTGAGAAGTAGCATCTCTTTAAAAATACATATATATATATATATTCCTATGGGTTTATGCAGTCAATAACTCAAAATAGTTTACCACAGCACAGCTATTATGGCCATAGTTATTCTCAGAGAAGGTCGTTGTTACATTTGAAAAATACCAGTTTTGAAATCAAAGAATCTGGTGATTGTTTATGTAGCTGTGCCAAGAAGCCTTATAGTGGTTGCAGATGACATTGCACAGACCTCCTGGTCTCAAGCACTGAGGGATGAGACTTTCACAGCATTGCATGGCTCAGACTTCCTACAGTGTATGACACTTCTTCTGGCCTGATTGAAGCAGAGCCCTGTGATCCTTTCCTGGGGGCATCATTTGGAGCCCACCCATGCACTATGAACACTTGGATGAAATATTTCAGCTGGTTTCTCCTGGTAGCACCATGAGAATTTCTTTACATTCTTAATCTTGTCTCAAATCCATGTTACTGGCTGATTGACTTTTTTTTCAGGGTCTGGCTATGTCACGATTTCATATGTGTATGTGCATTTGGATTACTTCATCACTTGAAATGATAAGTCCAGTTACCTTTCTTCCCACTCAGAGAAGTGTGCTTACCTGGTTTATATGCCCTGGGTTTCCACTCATTTGGAAGCAATGTCTCCTTAGTGTTAAGCAGCAATTCTCCAAAAGGTGTTGACTCAGGTCATTAGCTGTAACAGCAATTTTCATTTCTCACTGAGAGTATTCATTGCTCCAGCCATAACTTACAAGTAGAGATGCCTCTAACTTGCAGCCCCCTGGAGGAGGAGTTTTCATCCTTTACCTCTTATACCTGCTAATCCAATAGTTCAGATTAGTAAATTCTGAGAAGAGTGTAGATACTATTATTAAGTAGTTTGACCACATGTTAACAAATTTTTCGTGGAGTGCTGCTGGCTTGTATCCCAGCATTTGCCACCAGACTGTTGGTATATCAAGATACACCCAAAAAATGTGTATTTCCTCACTGACTTTAAAGGGGAGTTAAAAGGACCAGATGATTAGTAGAACAGCAGTCAGATGAGCTGCAGTAGAATAAATTACAATTGAGAGTGCAACGGGTACATAACTGGACCCTGTGAAGAGTCCACAAGGCCTTCCTGTATTTGGTAGTCTTCTTCTTCTTTGAAGGACAGAAACATGCACAAATATTGCTGGAGACCAAAATAAAACTTTTAGTTTCATGTATTAGGCATTCCTTATTATAAAAAAAATTTAATGGGCTAAACTATTTAATCTTTCAGCTTAATATCTGTTTATATGGTGATAGTTTCCACCTCCACTATATTGTCTTTCAGATGTAACATTTTCTTCACTTTGCAACCAATTTGCCAAAGTTATTTGCCATGGAAGGTTTTGAAACATTACTTATGAGTCTGTTCTGTCACCCTCAGACAGTATTATGAGATGATGTAATACATCTGTACATGGCATTTCTATATTTTTCTATACTCTGTTATTCTATACTTTGTCCTTTAAAAAGTATAAAATACAGTAATTATTTAATTTTGTGTTAGAATTCTGTAAGAAAACACGTAAAATCCTTGTTCCATTTGTGAAGTTTTTAGATTAATTCCTACAGTGCAAAAGGTCTAAATAAGTTCTGATCAATTCACTTGAGTGTATAAGACAACTTCACACTTCTTAGTGTTTGTTATATCTGGATTTGTGATTTCAAAGTGCTTTGGAGACTATTTTCATTGTTAGGAAGAGAGATTACTTTTTTTAGACTTGTTCAAGGGCTGAGTTCACAGTTAGCATGACATATGAGACTCATTTCCTCATTTGTTACTATTTAAAATGTATACTTATCCTCCCACTCTTCCTGAAAACGTTCTGTTTCTTGTAGATTCTGTGCCCAAAAGCCTCTGTAAAAGCTAACATAGCTCCTTAATCTGGCAGACAGTGGGCAGTCCCTTTGAATAATGAATAGGAGCAGTTGATGCCTGTGAAGGTCGAATCTCTGTGGGCATTTGATCAGGGTTCCTGTGGCGATGCCATTTGTGTCCTGTGAACCAACCAGGCACTCTAGGTTTCCGTATGGTCAGTGGGGAGGAATAGGCACTTCTTGGGTATGTTTCATCAACACTGAAGATAGATATGTTAAAGATGTAGATGGGTTGTTCTCTAACTGTAAAAGGAAAGTTTAGAGCCCTCTGCCTCTGAGTTTCTCTCATTTCATGGTCCTGAAGTCAATCCCTCCTGGTTCCAGGTACAGCTCAAAGCTTCTCAGAGCGGCAATACCTACCTACAACTTTGGTACAGCTTCCAAAAGTGACTGGTGTGCAATGCCCAGACATCCTACTTGGTGGGAATAGGTATTATTCACTTCACGTGGCTGCATTCCCTTGGTTTATGGATTGCTCCTTCACCCCAAGCTTTGCACTGTAGGAATGCTCAAATGTAGATAGTTCTGCACTTAGAATATTCTTAAATATTTGCATGCATTACACTGGTTGGAAGTACAGTATTTTTTATCCCTCCTGCCTCTTCTTTTTTGTATCAGTGCTATTGTGTGATCTCCTGGACTTTGGAGATTTGCATATGTAAAAACTCTTACTCTGGGTTTAGTTATTCTTACAAAACTGCAAGCAGCTGCAGTGTATGAAGAATAAGAAGTAATGAAGTAATGAAGGATAAGAATACTGATTTACAGAGTGCTATTTAATGCAAACTTGCCAAGTGTATCTTCTTCTAGAGATTTAATGAAATCCAAAGTTGTTTGTGATGACCATATAATTAAAAGGAAAATGTTCTCTCATGGTCAGTGGTGTGTTGATAAGGTTGGTTGTGGCAAATTAAGTTGCATCTGAAATTTTGTTTCCTTCATCATGTTAGCTGGAAGACAAACACAGTGTTTAAATGTGTTTCCTCATTTTAACTTTACCTGATTTCCTTTGATTTCTATTACTTGTGGTTTGTGAAATCATTCTGATTTTGGGGTTTTTTTTTTTGCCTTGAATATCTGTTACATTCCCAGCCTGAATTTCACAACATTTTGTCATTCTTATTTCACACATGGATCATTGTTTTTCCAATTGTCCTTTTAGGAAAGTATTGGGAAAATGATGCTCAACCTCTGTAGAAAACTGTCTCTGAAACAGAGAACCATCTTCTGTCTTGAAGACAAAATGGCTACTCTCCAGTTGCTTTAGGACAAATGGAGTTTTACACTCTTTCTAGGGGGTTTTCTTTGTTTGTTTTTGGGGTTTTTTTGTTTGGTTTTTTTGGTGTTTTTTTTTCTATCAGGATCATAGTTAAAATAGTGGATTTGGTTCTCAGGAATTTCTAAGATGGGACATTGAATTTTTCCAATCCTTCAGGGCTTTTATGAAGGAAAATTTCTCCCAGCAGGGGCAAAAAACACCTGCCAAAATTTCTATGCCCCTTCTATAGTTTTTCAAGCAATGCTTCTGCTGATAGTGTCCCATATTGGTTTTGTAGTCCAGACTCTCTCAGTGATGTCTACTTAATAGAGTTATTTGCCTAAAATACACCAATTTTGGGGCAAATGGTGTTCTTAAGATTTAACAACCAGTTAATTAAATACAGTTGTCCGTTAGCTAAGTCATACATGATCTTAATATAAAGTGTATTTTTTCTAATTTGTCTTTTCCTTGTTCTGTGTGAAGGTTTAATTAAAGCAACCCATTTTGGGTATGAATGGGTGACAAGTCATGAGGAATGAATGAGTCCAAGCTAAGTTCAGGAGCACAATGTTGATTGTGTAGAGCATGGTCAAGACTCTCCAGCAATTCTCTCACTGCAGAGAGACAGGTCTGGGGATTTTTCAGAACTCCTGTTTGCTGGTCTGCAGCAGAGCTGCTGGAGACATGTACCAGTACTGACAATAGTCTTGGTTTGAACTGTAAAATAATCTTTCCTCTTTAAAATAGTTTTTCATTGCTGGTGGTTTAGAACAGACAGGTTGTCAGGTCATTGGTGTTACAGAGGCTTCTGGAGAAAACAAACTAGAAGCAAAGGGAAGAAAGGTACAGATGTGTACATCTAAACAAGAGCTTCATCTTCCTATACAATTCATGGATGAGAATGCTTTCATCTTCCTATACAATCCATGGATGAGAATACACTTTAGTGTTAGTTCCTTACTCTAATCTGTCCTTGGGAATGACTTTCCCCTTTCCACTGACTGCCAAGGTAACTAGGGAGGCTGGTTTTCTGATTTAGGCACCTAAGTCAGATACTCACCATTCGTAAGACAGGAATGGTGACATAGTAATGGGTTTGTTCTTATGAATTTGCCTGTAAGATGTGCTGGCCAGTAAATACTTACTGACAGTGGTGTTGACGAGGACTCATTAAGTTTTGAGGAGGAAATTGAAGATGACATGTTGCTGCCATGAAACTCTGGAATACTGAATTCACTGGAATTGGGATTTCACCCATTGCTGTGCAGTGCAGCAAGATATACATTCCTCCTGTCCTAGCCTTCTTGATTGGTGCTCTCTGTGAGCACTTTGGAATGTGTAGGGAAAAGGTGCTCTGATCCACAATTTGAGTTCATCCCACTTAAACGGAAGGAATTCGATTATCTCCTTTATTGCAGGGAAACACAGAGGTGAATGGAAGATGTAACTAAGAAATGAACATGGAAAGCAATTTGTGGTTTTCATGTCCAAGCCTGTATGACAGTGGTACTCTCTTAATTGAAAACTGTGTTTTTCTGCAAAAGAAAAAGAAAGTTTGTCTTTTCTACCCCGAAAAGTTCATTTTGGTTGCTAGAGAAAAGTCTTTGAAGAGACTTTAATGATTATTGAAGTCTGTTTTTACAGAGAGTTTCCCCTGAATCTCTCACAATGTCATTAAATGGTAGTCTGAGTAACTGATTACTATTAGCTATTACAGGACATATCCTCATATTTTCCTTGAGATCAGAGATCACGCAAATGGATTTACCAGAATTTTTAACTCAGAGGAAGAGAGCTTGCCAAGGGGTATATGTAAAGGCACGCTGGGGCTGTGCATGGTGTTAAAAATCCTTGCCTTAGGTCTATGTAGATGGATACGTACACAGGGACCAGTGTGATGCCAAGGGGAGGCACTAGCTTGAGTCCCAGAAGCAGAGAACCTGCAGTGCTACTTTCAAAGTGTCTTGTCCATCCTTTGGAAGCAATGTTGCAGGAGCAAATACCTTGTTCCTGGCTCCAGATCTGGTGTGTTCAGGGGTGATTTGGTGATCCACCAAAATGCTTTGTGCACATATCCCCATTGTGTAGATGTCTTATCCCCAGATTTTTATGTAAAACCATTGGGTAGAAGCTAACAGGAAGTGATTCTTTAGGTTCAAAGGTATGACTTGTTTCTTCAGAGAATGAAAGAAATTTTGATGACGTTATCCAGCAGCTCAAATATTCAGGCTTGAACGAGGGAATTTCTCACAGCTCTTGCCAGAAAGAATAAGACAGATGGCTTAAAACAGTATGCAGCAGATTGTCTACAAACTGCCCTGAACTTTTACTCTAGTCACCTTCTAATCCTACTCTGATCACTGAACCCTGACTGCCATCTTAAAACAAATAAATCTGAGGAAAAGGGATCAGCTGCTGACCAAGGCTTTCTTTCCCTAATTCTGCATTTGTACCTGCAAGTTCTGTTTTGGCTGTCCTAGCAAGGTGAGATCAGAGAGGCACCCTCCCTACATCCAGGGGAGATTAGTTGCTGGTGAGGGGTATACTTTTTAAAGTAATTTTTTCCCTGAAGTTGACTTGTATGAGTCAGCCAGACCCAGAAAAGGGAGAGTATGTGGGTGTGAGAGGTTTGCACAAGATTATTGCACTTTCTCAATATTCTGTGTTTCTTGTCATCTGTCTGACAATAAAAAATTAACCTTGGAATGAGAACCAAAGCAACGATTTTATATCCTTGTTTTTCTGGTGTGCTTTCATTTGTAGGGAGGTTTCCTGGAAACACATTTAGCTGACTGGCTTAAAAAGAATTAGGATGTGATTTATATGGGGAGGATGGTTTGAGTCTCTCCCTCAAAGCACGGTGTGCAGAAGTATCATGTTTGGCTTGCCTTGGAGTGGAACAGGAAGGTGAGTATTTTCATCTTCTGTCTAGGGAAAATGCTTCTCAAGATGATGTTACTCTATTTTTGGGAGGGGCATACTGTGTAGTTTATTCAGTCGTCTTTGAGAAGGCTTTGAATAATATTAATTACTATTTAAAGGGGGTCACCTGGAACATGATGAGCAGCAGCTTCTAAATTATAGATGCAAATGCAGATACCATTTGGTTATCTGACAAGGCCAGTGTGAGCAGAAAGGGAGAAATAAAGTTAGAGTGGAGACACAGTGGAGTTCCCTGAAGGGGAAAACCTCCTGGAGTGTTTTATCAACTTCACTCACAATTTATAAGTCTTTTGGTGGCAAAAGAATAATGTCAAATGACCAAGAGCAATAGGTGGGACAAAAGATATGTTTTTCTCTGCACCCTTTTCCATGGAAAAGGAAAGAGGAAAAACCTTAGAACTCTTGGCCATTTATTTAGGGACATAGTGAATGCCAGGGAATATGAACTGGGAAGTGATAGTGGAGAAACAGCCTGGAGTATAAGAGTGATGAGAAGCTGAGTATAAGAAAAAAAGGTTTACAGCACAAAAGAAGACAGAAGATACAGGTGAGAAAATAGGAGAGGATGGAGAAAGTAGGAAAAGGGACTTAGGAGATGGTTATTTATTTTCAGAGAGAGAGAAGAGAAGAAAGAATGAGTGTTGATGGTAGCAGTGAAGAAACAGGCTAAACCCAGAAATAGTTAGTAGAAAAGGCATTTTGTAAGAAAAGTGAGTTCAAGCAAGTGTTCTTGGAGATCAAGCAGTAAGTAAATTTAGTAAAGTATTAGAAAGAAAAATGTGAGAGTGAAAAAGGAAGTTGCATAAGGCAGAATTCATAAGGAGAGGAAATGAGAAAAAGAGAACAAAGTCAAGACAGAGAATTTCTATGCTCTAGAAAGTTGCTTCTGACCTATTTTTATATAAAGTGTCTTTAATATATTGGACAGACAGTACCAAGGGAACTTTGGGAGACTTGGGGAAGCCAGTCTGGCTGATCCTAGAAGACAGTGATGCTGGCTAAAGGTCTGTCATGGGGAGAGGAAACGGTGGTTCTGAATTGTCAACCCCAGCAAGTAAGCCTCACTGACCTTTGCAGACATCTGCAGGGCCTTTTACCAGGCATTCTCTGTCAACACAGGGGTCAGGTTTCAGTTTTTAAGGGACAAAAACAGTGTATCAAACCACACCTAGAAACCTGGTAAAGTCAATTTACTGCCTGGGCTACACATCCTAATTTGCTAAAGTGAGATGAAATGAATAGGCCTACAAGAATGGTATGTACTGACCATGGAGAAGGAAAAAGAAGGGGAAAAGAACAGAAAAATAAAATAATTTAAATTAAAAGGGCCTCTGCACACCTCCAAAATACAGCTCGTACTGTAACCCCAGACACCTTGGTGGTGCTCTGCAGGACTCACTCCAGTATATCAGTGTCTGTTTTGGACCCAGGAGCCTGGAATCACACACAGTATTCCATATGAAGTTTTGCATCAGAGGAAGAGACTTTGGGGCTTAGGTGCAAAAAAAAACCCTCCAGAAGGTTATTGAGAGAGCACAAATGTTGGAAAATATCTGTAGTGACGCTGTTATTAAACTTTCAAAATCTAGGCATTTCCATTTTAGCATAACTGTGTTCAGTATTGTAACTCTGATCCAAGAAAAATACCCTTCTAATAGTCTAAAAGCATGCAGTTTAAAAACAACGTCCACTTAAGAAGTACTTTCTCTCATTTGATATTTAACTGCTTCCTTTTCTCAGATTCCAGACAGCTGTTTGAAGGGAAAGGAAGATTTGACGTATCACACAGTTGACATTATGGAGATTGAAAATAGCAAAATGCACCAGGTAAAGTTAGCATTACCTTGCACTCAACTGTGCTGCTGCTTATCTACTCTTTTACTATGAAAGAATACAATTTAGTGTCATATATTAATGGTTCACCTGCTTTTGATCAAACAAAACCCTCTTACTTCAGGCAAGAGAAAGGTCTATTAAACACAGACACAGAAAAAAAATTACTTGGGATATTTGTCTTTTTTGAGAATAATGTTAGAATGTGGAACTAAAACTTTGTTCAGAGGCTGTCCTGAGGCCCCTTGGGGTTACATTTTTTTAAAAAGCAGCCAATAACCCTCGCCTCCAGAGTGACAAAACTCATTTCACTGACTCATCTTTCCAATAACAGTCACATCATCCCTTTGAAAACAAGTAAACCCAATGACCAAATCCAAACAATTTCCTTCAGTGGATTGTCAGTGAGAGACTGAGTTTTTATTTTTCCTACCAGCTCTACAGTGATGGAGTGCTGGGTTGGGGACACCTCAGGGGGTGGGGGAATGCCCATGAAATAAAATAGGGGTAGGTGCTACCTTACACATGAGCATCCCTACACCCTTAAGCAAACCCTACTGTTATCACAGGGAACTTTTGCACTGCATTACCCAATGCATACCATTTGCATTCCAAATACCCATTACATAAATATTTGTCATCCTTGCTTGTTTTGCCATGAGCTGTGTAAGCTCTTTAGGGCTGTGCCTCGTGATCTGGACACTGGGTTCATTTAGCCGTGTTTGGTTCCACTTCCCTATGACTTCTCCCGTGACTTTTGACCGTTAATGAAACTTCTCTGTACTTCAGCTCACGGCTCATAAAATAGGAGCCAGGGCTTTGGCTGGTGAAAGGAAAAGCTATTAACCCTTATGAGGATCTTGCATACCCAGGTAAGAGGTTGTATCCAGAGGATTTGGGAAGATCTAAAATCTGTTAGGTTAAAGGGCTGATATATTATGTAAGGCCAGATACAGCCCTTCTGACTGGGGTTGTCCCTTTCACCAGGCACACACATACTCACCAAGCAATGAGAAAAAGGATCTTTCTCCCTACAAAAATACTTACATGCATTAATACTTACATACTTAGAGCAACCTGGTCTAGTGGAAGGTGTCCCTGCCCATGGCAGTGGGATTGGAACTAGGTGATCTTTAAGGTCCCTTCCAACCCAAACCATTCTATGACTCTATGATTTACCAGGCTGTCTTTCAAAATGTTCTAGAAATATCCACTTTCTGTGTCTCTTATGGTCCATTTAGTAAATTTCTGAACACTATAAAATACTCACAATAGAGATACTGCAAGTTAGATACAGTGTATGATAGATACGAGTTTGCATGCAATTTTTTTACATAGTTCAGTGCACCCGAAAGACCATCTTTGACTAGTAAAAAAGTTCACATTTACTACAGGCAGATCAGTACATGTGCTGCTGGCATGTATACCTACAGATGAGCTGCTACAACACAGGAAAGATTTGAGACTCTTTGCAATCTGGTCATGTTAGTATGATTTGCTCTTGGCCTTGTAGGAACTGAATAATAACCTCTGCTACAGAGAGGATGCTGTGGAGATACACTATTTTTTAACCACCTTCACGAATGCATGTGGAAGATAAAATGATATCTCACACCATCAGTATAGCACAAATCAATGAACTTACATTTCTTCATTGTGGTATCTACTAGCACCAAAATACAGGACACAATTGTTACCTTCTGAGCTGACGTCAGTGTGGCCATTTTCACAGTGATATTCCTTGAGAAGCAGAGAGGTGATTTTCAGGGTATTGAGGTCTTTGTCATCACTCTTCTTTTCTTACAGATTTTTCTTTGAATTTTAACTTCACAAAGTGAGGGATGAGAAGAACCACTGACACATGGAGAGAGCAAAGGCATTACTTTTTCAATCTCAGGGTCTTTCTCAAGATAGTTTAAGATCAAGGTATTTTCAGCACATGGCAAAATAATTGAAGATGATGTTTATCTTTTTCAGAATTTTTCAGTGGGTCCTGGCTATTTCCATAGTGATTACTTTAGAACTGAGCCAGTTCCACATAGAAGAATATTTTAAAGTTTGTCTTTTTTCTCAGTGCGTATTCTTTTCTAGGCTTCAGGAGGGGTTGCTTGAAACATAACAATTTTTCAGACAGCACAAACATTATGTCAGAGTTGGAAACAAAATATGATATCACTGTTCCTTGGAAAGTGGGTTTTTTTGGCTGTTTGTGTTCTCTTGTGCTGCCCCTTAGTCCCCCACCCACACCTGCTGCAGTCTTTGCTCTAAGGGATGGAAAGATTGATTTTGTCTAATTTTGCCACCTACTCTGAAGTTGTTGGTTCTCTCTGCTGAGACTCTTTAATTCATATCAGATTTTGTGAATGGCAAAGCTGCCTAGAAGTCAACCTCTTAGAAGTTGAGCCCCTTTATAGAAAATTCCTTACAGAAAATCAAATCGATCACCCTCTGAGCTCAGTATATGTATGGTGATGGCCTATATGGTTTATTTAATTTTCCTCTCTTTTCCTCTTCCTACTCACACATTTGTACACACACATGCACGCACATACAACCACACACACATTTTGAGGACTATCAGGGAAATTCAATGTTCTACTTCTTATCCCCTTTCTGAGCTGTGAGATTGTTAACAACTCTTGACAACAAGTCAGTATCGCAGGTGTCTGACTGGGAACCACTGAAACTAAAACTCAAAAACTGAAGTTCCAGGTGCTTTACGAACTCCATCTATTTCTGCATCAGGCGTCCACATCTCATATTTTGAGGTCATTCCAAAGCTACAACAAAGAGAGAGTTTGCTTTTTAAACAAGAAAATAATGTAAGGGTTTTTTTAAAGACTATTTAGTTTGCTTGCTAATGAAATAAAAACACAGAGGCTAGAGAATCTCTATAGGACTTATCTGCATCAAGGTACCATTCTGTTTCCCTTGGGAAATAGAGGTTGTGTTGTATTTCCTGAAAGCCATGCACCACACTTGGCCAAATAACGTTTCAGCCTGGTAGGAGTTGCCTATGCGTGTCGGTGCAGCCTGGAGAGATTCCCAGCTACTGCATCCCTGCTCCCTGTGCCCTGCCTTGTGTGACCCAGGGTAGGTTGCCTCTGGCTGCTACCCTACTGACAGAACCGCAGGAATCCCCACTCTGCCAGTTTTTGGGAGCTGCCAAACTCAAATAACCCTAGAATTGAAAGAGAAGGGAACTCTTGAAAATCAAGACCTTTGTGATGTAGGGGCTATTCAGTCTTGCCTTTCCCCAAATGAATTTGGTCAGTACTGGACAAGTTTTTTAGAAGCGTCACAGGAAATTTTAAGGGCAAGCATTAGTCATTCTGGTGCAGAGCAGTGTGGTGAGACTAATATGAGGCTTGATTCATGACCTGGATTAACAGAGGATATGTTTCAGTGAGAAGGTAAAAGGGGCAGCTCTAACAGGAAAGACTATGCAACACTTAAAAACCATTCTTCTGCTGCAGAGAAATCAATTTGTGGTATATGAAATTGAATTAAGATAGCAGTGCCCATCATCATGTGAAATAACATGTGACTTGGTGTTGGCAGTTACCTCCATTATGGACAGAAAATACAGATATTCTCTGCTTCATGGGAATCTTAAAGCACATGAAGTTGGGAAAGATGAAGTCTCTACAACTGAATTTGATTTGCAGAGAAAGACTTCATGCTAAAACTGCTGTCCTGAGCGAGAGATAAAAAATAAAAATTGTTTCTAGTGTGAAAAATGCAGCAGCTTTGCCCTGTACTTTGACCAGTTCTGCAATGAATGGTGACATTTGACAGGCTTCTCACTGTGAAGGGAAATTTAACACAACTGTGCTGGCGTCTTAAAGGTCAACTGTCCCTCTCTGACATTCCCTTCTTTAGTAAGAGAGCTGGCATCACTGTGTGAGGGAGCAGTCATGTTCTTCTAGGGGTCTGCCCCTAAATAGCCTTTACTGTTGTGCACAGTTGCATGAGTCCATTAACACATCCCGCTCAAATGCCCGTCATTTTCATTTAAAGATCATTTAAAGATCGAGTATACTTTAATCCCATGTAATTCTGCATTCCCTTTCATTTTTAATGTGGAAAATTCTTTGCATCAGAAATATCCTGAGGTTGCAGGAAGAGTTGATAGGATCACAGAAGTGGTGGTTGCAAAGGGCTCAAGTCTGACCTCCCACTTAAAGCAGGGTCCCATCAATGCTCGGTCATATCAGAGGTAACTTTGTATAGACAAGCCTGAAAATCTTCAAGGATGGAGATGCCACTGTGTATCTGTGTCCTTGTTCCAATGCTGCCCTACCCTCCCAAGGAAGAAGCTCTTTATGCCAGAGGCACAAAATCCCATAGTGATAGAAGTTTCCTTTATTAAAGGGATTTTTTTCTTTATCACATGTGTGGAGTCCTCCATTTGGAACATGCTCAGCTGACTGGTATGAGTTGCTGCTGCCTTTCAAAAGTGTGAATTACAAACCTAGTATGAATTTAGATGGCAAAATCCATGCCTGCAAGCATTGGTAGCAAACAAATCAAGTGTGCAATGACGTCATTAAACCATACTGAGAGCTTCTGTTTGTTTGTCACTGAGTAAATAGGTGTGAGTCCTTGGAAGGGAGCATGGAATGACTCAGGAAGTCACCTTGTGCAGTGTGGAAAGTTTAGGGCTGTTGCTGTTTCTGTTGCAGGGGAGAGAGAGAGGCATCTGACTCCCTGTCTCAGACATTTCACTGGGCAATTGTTTGCCTGTGGAGCAAAAAGTTTATTCTTCAGACAGTTATCTAACTAGAACGCTGAATCTAAGCTCCCTCAATAGCATTCATCTTGCTGGCCTGTGGTGGGGGCTGGTTCTGGTATCTCTGTTGGAGATGCTGGTGTCTCTACTGGAGGTGCTAGTAGCTCTCCTGGTGGATTTACAGACATGTGCTTCATTTGTTGTCTGTGTTTGTGGTGTGGTTTGGTGTGGTGTGGAAATACTGCTTGCACTCTGAAGCAGCTGCATTGCAAGAGGTCTGGTTGTCAGTGGTAAGTGAAAGGATCTCTTTGTGCAGCTAATCTTACAAAGTGCTGTGGAGTTTGTCACAATACTTAATTGCTACCTAATGCAGAACAGTCACTCAGCATAGTCCATGGGTTTTTGATTCAAAAGTTCCCTAAATACTTCACATGGTCTGGCTGGGGGAAAATGCAAAAGAAAGTATGTAACACAATGTAATATCACTCCATGAAAGATAAATCTTCCCTGTTTGATGTACAAAAAATCTCAGCAAGCTTTATTTATTGTTGTTTGCATCTACAAAGTTGCTTCTGCTTCTCCGTTCTGAGAGGAAGTGCCAAACTCCTTCCTTCACCTGGCACTGCCTGTGGGGTGTCACCTGCACCTGTCTGCATAGTAAATGGTACAAAATCTCTCTTCTGAGATGTCAGTGTTGGGCTTTTGCACGTATAAGATTTGCAAGTCTTATTGTTTGTAAAGAGTAGCAAGGGCCATCATAGAGTTCAAACCTTTCAATTTTCCCCATAGCTTGTGCTTTAATGCTCTGTTAAAGGGCTGTGCCTGTTCCTGGAGCCTTCTGTGCAATTCTTGTTGACTTTAATAAAAACTGTATTGGGTATGTGAGACAGAAGTAATTTCATAATATTGTTTTCTTTTCTGCCCCATATTGCTGTATTTTGTAGCATCTGTTTAATAAGCTTCTTTCTCCCACTGGAGATTCTCCTCAATCCACAGTGGACTGATGACTGAACTGACTTTTTTCCTTTTAAAGTATTTTAGCTGAATATTTGGGTCATGAAGAGTGAGATCCCAGGCATGATTTTGCTTTGTAGATGTCCACCTGCCTCTGTTGAATTCTTCATAGGATCCAGCTTGCAGTGGTCACCTGGAAAGTTCATGCAGTCCATGGTTTTGTTTTTTGATGGCAGAAGAGATGATTACATTGGACTTAAAGCTGAGTTTTAGACACCTCTGGAGCAAAAGCTGCTGCTCAGATGAAATTCCTCCATGGTCCACATCATGATTGTCAATACGAGCTACAAACATGGTCCGTGTGGAAACTGTCAGTTTGCTTTTACCTGAGGCATGAGCTGGGATCACACTGCTGTGGAAGTCACTGCGATGTAGATATGCTTGGAGACAAAAATGACAGCCCCTGTGTCATGCCCTTTGTGTTTGTCAGGGAGCAACAGAGATGTTGAAATGGCAGGGATGCATAGTCTGATGGTCACACTTGCTGGAGGTTAGTGGCTTGTCACACTAGCAGCCCCTGCTCTGCAGCCCATGATAGGTGGGAGTTGTGCCTGAGGCGTGCAAGGAGCAATTAATCCAGCACTGAGCAGACAGCTGTCAAATATTTTAGTCAAGATTCCAACTGGGCCTTCTTGTTTGGTTTTCTTTTTTTTTTTTTAATTGCAATTTTCTCCTTTTTAGAGCACAGTAGTGCAGATGTCCACTTTCAGTCATACATCAACCCAGACACCAAGGCTTAAGGGAGTTTGCATGTTCAGACTCATTTGTTTCTATTTCTCTTCAGTTCTATCATTCCTCCAAAAAGTCTGCTGTCCTTGCAAACCCTAAGGGATTTTTCCGGGCTTCCTCTACAGGGAACATACACATATAATCATGGAGATGTAACCACTTCCTGGGACTAATCCCCACTAACTCAGCTGACACTTCTCTCAGACAGCAGCTCTTTCTGGGTTACTGTCAGGGAACCAAGCATTTCCTTCACTTTTGTCTTTCCTGTGCAGACCTATTGGAAACAGATGATGACTGCAGGGTATCAGAAACCTTTTCAAAGACAGGTGCATGCCACCCTGGGGCTGAAGCTGTCTGGTTTTCACCGATGCTTACAATGAACAAAAGTTCTGTTAGGAGGAGGCTTTCCTTCATATATAAGAAATCAATTGCTTTTTAAATTGAGTTTATTTTGTATGGAAATGTCATTTCTAAGGGTGAGCGGCTGATGAAGCCTTTTCATCCTCCATGACTAATCCAAACTCTGCCCACATCTATTGTGACTGAACATTTTACCAAGCCACAGTTGCTCAGTGACTTATGTTAAAAGAGTGTAGGTGATTCAGTTGAAGTGCTAGGGACCTCATGGTGAAAGGGTATACCACAGTTGGCCCCAATTAAGTGGATTACAGTAGGGGCGGATGTATCTTTCTTCTGGAGCAAGATGACTTGTGTAGTCAGGAAGATGGTGGTAATCCAGTGCCTGCTGTGTGTGTTGTGTCCAGGCAAAATGATGAGAAAAAAGAGACACTTTGGAATGGCTTACACTGGGTAGTGCAAGGCAAAGGATGAGTCTATGTTCTCCTTCAGCCCTGTTCAAGCTTATGGAGGCTGCTCATGCAGGCTGTTTGCACTCTTCCATCAGAAAGGTGGAGCTGTGGAAAACATAGACCTTATTCAGCTTCTATTCCAACTGTGTGCCAAAAAGGATTACAGAAAGGTAGGAATACAGAAGCATTTATTTTGCTGCACAAATTTGTCTTTGCTTAGAAAATAATCATCTTAAAAGTAATATATTTTAACCTATAGGACAGCTGAGATCTTTATTGAATGCTCCATGGTTTGCTCTATTTTGCCATGGATACTTCCTCGCGTGTTTCACAATTTAAACTCGTAGAGAATGGAGAAAAGCTCTTGTGAACAATGCATATAATCAATATACACTGAGGGAGGAGAACAACTTCCTAGCACCATTTAATCCTGAAGAGAGGGTAAGGAGTCAGAGAATCCACCGGCTTTGGTGTTGCTAGCCATGTAGACAGAAACAAATGCTAGCAGGGTCCTACTACAGAAAGGGAGAGGAAGAAGTGTGTTGCAGTAATGTTCTCTTGGTATACTGGCAGTTGAAATCAAACAAAGGGAGAAGGAGGAGGATAGGAAGTATTGCTGTGTTGCCATCACCACTTCCTGACACCCCATGAAACAAAGAATGGGAGTCCCTGAGCTGGGAAACCCAGAATTACTGCATATGCTGCTCAAGGTCAGCACCTATGGACAGGACAGAACTGTGCTTCAGCCTGAAAAATTATCAACACCCACATTCAAATCTTTAGATTACTGCCAGCATTTTGGAAGTTAACAGTTTCATTCTGTAAAGATCATTTGGCCTGAACAGTCCTAGCTACAGCCCCACATTAGGGTGGCTAATGGCAAGGGTGCATGAGGCCCTCTTATAGAGCAAGGCAAGACCCTAATGTGTCTGGTCATAATATTTTAGTGATGGAATAATAACTATAGGACTTTGCCTAAGATTTGATGTTGCTGAGAAACATGTTTATCTACTTGGAGTCAGGCAAACTCTTGATATGGAAGGGCAGTCAAATGAAACATCCCTCTGCTGTTATCCCAACTGTTTAGCTCTTACCCTTTTATTTTTTAAATTTATTTCATAACCAAAGGAAAGGCATTGATTTTCTTAAATCATTTTCCTGACTAAGAAAGGGGCTCTGTTATCTCTGAGCCAGGGAAACATTCAGTCCGTATTCATTCTGGATGATGCAATGATTCATAGACATTATAAAAAAGAGAAAAGCTCAAAGTGAGCAAATTAAGTTAAATTCACAAGAATCAGGCTGAGCTAGCTGCTTCAGATCACTAAGATGTTGATATGTTTCTCTGTGTTACTGAATTAATGGATACCAGCTTTAAACCTTCCACATACTCCTACTTTTGTCATTCCCCTGAACCAGAACCACAGGTGCCTTCTTTTTAATGGTATCTGGTACTGTTGCTAGGGAGTAGGTGTTCAAACTGCAGAACTAACTGTACAGCTCAATGCTGTGTTTAGGATCTAGGTTTTTAATAATTTGAAGAGAAAATGTAGTCTGTTTATCCACAGCCCCTAAGGTGGCTTGATCTACCTTGAAAACAAATGTCTCAGTTTTGTGGCTCGTGGTACTTCCTGACATGGTGATCTCAAGAATTGCTCTTTAGTAATTATATTGCCTAAGTAGCATAATGGGGTTTCTTTATCATCATGAACATCTACGACCAGATGTGTTCCTTTTGTTATTTGATTTTAATTGACTTCACATCAGGGCTCATGTGAATTTGCTTCGGGCACTTGTAGTCTAACTTAGGTGTCACCACTGTGACACTTAAAGGATGTGGCAGGAGCATAACATTGACTTACATGAGACATTCCAGGGAAAAAAGGTGGAGGACATGAAGGGAGACACTTTCATAGTGTCCAGCTGGGAAAGGCAGGGTCTTCACATTGTCTCATGATTCATGGGCAGCACTGAGTTCTTTCCTCAAGTCTTCTCTGACCAGGTGCTGGCAGGACATGCTTACCAGCTTTTGCAGCAGAAATTAATTCCCATATTGGTTCAGAAGAGCCAATTACAAGTCCCCTCTCTGTCTCACAGGTCACCAGGATGATGAAAGCTGAGAAATGAGTTGTAGCCTCTCGACTTTGAATGCCCACTTGCTCACTGCATATTCCTTGTCAGAGGTCTTATTCTTGGGTCTGTATCCACCTAGGATGCCCACAGGCTAGATTCCAAAACCCTGCCTGCCTCTGCACCACCTCTACAGCTGTACCATTAAAGGGCACATAGATAGAAATTTGTAATAGGTTACAGCAATAATCAGATATTTCTTCCACTTCTAACACAATTTCTGTTTCATTTGAAGATAAGTAAAACAGGGATTTCAGCTTCCAGGTGAACACACACACACATATACATAGTGATACTTAGACTTTTCTTCCCATTTTTGAGAAGCATCTTCAGTCACAGGTCTCTTGAGACAGGGACTTTCTCAGGAGCCCACCTAAAGTGAGGAGTGAGCCAGACCAGTAAAGGGCAAATCTTTGATCCAGCTGACGTATTGTCCCCTCTCTTGTGATCATGATTCAAATGTCTCTGCCTGCTTGCCACGCAGAGTCTTGAACTTCAATTCCCCTGCACCCTGCCTAGTGAAGCAGAGAGGAGCATCTTTAAGTCTCCGTGCCCTCCACATGCAGCTCATCATGACATACCTTACTTTGTTATACGGTTCAGTGAATATCACAGCTCATCCTGATGAGTTGAGCATATGCAGTGGTTTTCAAGGTTACTGGACTTACAGTGTTGTTCAGTATCACTGAGATGGTTGTTTAGTGCATATTTAGAGGAACAAACTTTAAATCTGGAATATATTTTCTCACTGCATTTGTATATTATTATCATATTGTTGGATGATAATAATTTAATCCACTATTGTTTGCTGAATATTTTTATAGAGGAGAAGAATCTCAGTAATGTAACTGAAAAACATTGACAGAACTAGCCCAGGTTTAGGTAAGGGGAGAATGTTTCCTCCTGTTAGGGGGAAAAGGAGCCAGGATGGAGGCAAAACAACAGAGTCCCCAACTCTTCCTGCTGCCACTGGGCATTTGGGAGACAAGATAACAGTGACGGCTTTGTAGGAGTCCCGTCTTGCCCAGCAATAATCACACATCCACATGTACATGTATGTCTCAAACTTCAGCAGCAGTAAGGCTGGGTTTCCAAAGCTTTTCTAGTAACAGCAAAGCAGGCAGCTGGATCATGACCTGTTGCTACTCCCTTCAGTCTGCTCTCCTGGACAATCCCTTGCCTTGACAGTCAAAAGCTTGCTCGGACTATGAGCTACTCTGACCAGTGAAACAGGTATATTGATTAGCATGGATTTACTCCTCATGTTTTGCACCTGGGACAGAAAAACCCATGTGACTTCTCAGATGAGGATGGACTGGCTAGACAGCAGTTCTTCAGAAGAGGACCTGGGATTCTGTGAACCCCAAGTAGAATATGTCATCAGTGTGCCCTTGCAGAGACAGATGCATACTGGAATACATAGCAAGAGAAAAGCATAGCCAAAGATTAAGGGAAGAGACTAGTCCCCTCTACTTGTCACTCATGAGATTGCATATTGTTTACAGTGTCCAATTTAGGGACACCAGTGCAAGAAAGATACTGAAAAGCTGGAGCAAATTCAGCTGAGTGTCACTAAGATACCTAGAGGACTGAGATTAGACAGGAGAAGACAAAGTTAACGACTGTTTCCCTAGCCTAAAAGGGAATTACACAGACGATGCTGTCAGGCAGTTCTCCGGATACACACAAAAAGATGAAAACCAAGTTGCAGCAAAGGAAATTCTGATTAGATGTATGGAAAACTTCTTCAGCAAAGGTGGTCAAATGCTAAAGCAGGTTTCTCAAAAAGCCCACAAAATCTTTGTCATTAGAGGTATCAAAAACTTGACTACAGGAGGCCGTGAGACAGCTGATTTAACTTTGAAGATAGTTCTTAGGGAGTGAAGAGAGGAGAGGACATCCTGGGTGACCTCCAGAGGCCACTTCAGCCTCCACTCTTGCATGATTCTGTAGTGTTTTTCTGATGTCCCGGATGCACTCATGTATGCTGTGCTATGGACCTGTGTATACTTAGGCGAGCTGAGTTCAAACCCCTTGGAAAGCAGCATTCCCACAGTGTAAGAGAGAAAAGGCCCCATTCATTTCTACAAGAAGCTCCCCACTGTGCTGAGGAAGGGAGAGCTTATGTCATTCTCTACCCCATCCTCCTCACTGTAGCTCTTTAGCACAGACTAACACTTCTATGCTGAGTTTGAAGGCAGTGGGCAAGCTTGTTCCTATTTATTCTAGAAAGGTCACTTCAGACGTTGCATCTGGATTCTGGGAGGTCCAACCATGACTCAGTGGTCCAGCTTCACTGATTTAGGTAGCAAGAAGCTAACTGCATTGCTCATGTTCACATATCCAGCATGAGTCAGTAGTTTGGCTTGAAGTTGTAACTGCAAACCCTTGGCTGCCAGAGCTTTAGTCTCTCACCTGAAGGCTTCCTTTTTGGTTTGACTCAATCCTGGTCATAACAATTCTTTCAGAAACCAGCCATGGTAGTGTGACCTCTAACGCCTTAAACTTGCATGATTCCAGTGGCTGAAGAAACTGCTGATCTGCAGCAGACTTCCCAGGAGCAGGGGATTCACCCAGGAAGGGTGTCCATCCAGCATGCACTGACAGTCCATTCTCCATTGTTTCAGCAGCACCAGGCCAGCTCACAGGGAATGAAGGTGAGCCAGTGCCCCTCACTGCTGGATGCAGCAGGCACCCTTGGCATGGGACAAGAGTGATTGGTGCACCATCTAGCAGCAGGTCCAGGCAGGTCTGGCAAGCTCAGTCCCAGCTGCAAGGTGAGGTTTGAAGAGAGCAGTCATATTCTGGATGTGACTCCACTGAAATTTACAGATGGAGTTTATTTATTTGTCACGTACAGTCCTTCCACTGTGCTTTGTAATGAAGCAATTACAACCTGAGCACAACCCAACAAGACATGCTACTTGCCTGCACAGCCCTGCAGAGTGACTTGGGCTTATTGCTTTGGGCCATAATCTGAGGGCATTTAATTTGTCTAGTCAGGAACAGTTGCAGGATGAATTGATGTTTGTATCTGTGAAACACAACCTAAACCCCTGTATTTTCACCAAGGCAATCTGACTTCTGAAGTAGAAGATCACTGAGTCCAGTCTTTAAACTTTTGAAAGCAGATTTTATATATTTAACATTTGTTAAAATGAGCACTGTGCAGCCAAAATTTCCTGTGTCCGTTTTCCTGTTTCTGTTTGAGTGCTTGGGAAGGAAGGATTGCCCTGCAGTGCTAACTAGGGATAAGTGCAGGATTATATTTCTGAGGAAGCTGCCTGGGGAAGTATAGCTGCTCCACAGATGAAGCTGAGAAGGCATTTGACTGAAATCATCCCTATATAAAGCCACTGATATTGCTCCATCAACAATGGGCAAATAAGATAATAATATATGGTTAGGAAAGCCTCGCTTTGAATTTGGTTTTACAATCCAAACCCTCAACAACAGTCACATGCAGTTTCTTTTAGGTCAGCAAAGTTTTGGAAAACACAAAGTTTGTAGGCTGATATAATGAACATGAGACCAGCAGCTGTATAATTCCTTTACAATTTTTCTTTTAAAATAGACTGCCAGAAGAGATGACCTTCCATCACAGCTTCCAAATCTTTCATTCACTGAGTTTAGCTGGCTTTTAACCAGATCATGTTCTGCAACCTGCTCTTAAATCATCCTCTTTATGCAGAGGCTGCTGTCTCCTTCTCTTATGAATGGCTGGTACCCTGATGATTAAACAACAAACATAATTTTCTCATAGACTGTGTAATTGTTGTGCAGCAGTGGAAAGAATAGAATTAAATGGAACTATGACTCAGTGCTTGGCAGCCTGTGGAGAAGAGGGGTGTACAAGAAGTGATGAATATTTTCAGGATTTCTGCACAGAAATTCAGTTTTTAAATACACACTTACCTGATACAATTAATTAAAAGATAAAATTCTTAAGTATTTGACTAATCTATCTGGGACAAAGAAATAAAGCACTTTATATTTCTCTAGCAGTGCACAAGTCAAAGTAGCAGTATCTATCACTATATATAGGTGCCTTGGCAGAATTCTGTGATAACCCAGATTCCTAAGGCTTTCTACGTCAGCTCTTTTCCTTTCTATAGTGCATAGTCAGCTGATCCCTCTGATATTTATAATCCAAAATCCATTTCTAATTTATTCATCTTTTATTTCTACAAACTACTAGACACATGTTTCCTCAGGTATAAATGCATAATTCCCATTGATTTTAACGGCAGCTAGCAATTATG
>VWZD01009210.1:2204802-2335235 GCA_013396695.1 Sakesphorus luctuosus
AGAAGCTTTACTTTGAGAAGACTGTGTCTAGACGAGGTTTCCAAAGAAGTGCTTTGTTCATGGAATTTCATTCTCAAAGTTAAAAATCTTCTTTTGTGAAATAAGTTACTGTCAGAAGCACTTAACTTACTGGCTGACTTTATTACTAAAGGAATGAGTGCTTCTCTCAGAAATTTTTCCCACCCTGCATAAAACAAAAATGCCTCCAAGGAAGCAGCTGACAGTAATTTTCCCTTTCCACAGAGTCATGATTAGAGTTGGTGGCTTTGTATCACTCCAGGAGAGCTATGCCAGTGAGAGAGTCCCAGGGCAACAGTAACTGAGAAGATGAAGATGATGGATTCAGATAAAGAAAAAATGTCATGCTGACAAACTCGTAATGAATCATGTTAAAGTAGAAATGCTGTGTGAGTCTATAAGGAGACAGATTAAATATCACTAAAGACTCAGCTGCCAAAAAACCCCCAAACAAACAAAACAAAACCAGAATGGTAGACTTCATTTGTTGTCTTAAAGTCATCTACTCATGAAAAGCCACCTGCTGTTTGGGAAGCTGGACCTCTGGGACATGTCCTCCTCCTCTGTCATTCTTTGGGATGCTCTGAGCTCAAGCTTGTAAACTATGGTGGGAGTGTCTGCTTGGCTCATTCAAGTGCCTTTCATGTGCCCATAAACCAGTCCTTGTGTACCAACCCAAGGACTTGCAGTGTGGAGCTGAGCACATTGCCCTGCTGACTTCACTGTGAATCCCAGGCTAAGCTTCTTGCAACCACAGAAGACATGGAGGAGAAATCATTTCAAAGAGCTTCTCTCCTGGGACAACGAACTTGTGACATTGTGCGTTTTATCTCCTTCTTCACCCCAGGGGCAATGGGTGTCATGGGTCACCACTGTGATGTCGAGTGCAGTCATATTAATTAGCATGATTTGTATGCACTGCTCTTTAAGTCCCCATACATGCAGTGTACTGCTTGGTGCTGTGTAGGCCAACCCAAAATTGTGGTGGGGACGTCAGCCACAGAGCCATAGAGCCCAACAGATGGGGCCTTTCTGTTTGTTTCCGTGTTGGTGCCCACAAATTGAAGGAGAGTGGAAAACCTAACCTGGGCTCCTGATTCCCTTGCCAACTCTCCTAAGGCCCTGAAATCTCTTTTGATCGCCCTTGGACTATGTGTTGCAGCTTCATTGCCACCCACATGAGGGAGTAATAGCAGATAATAGTCTGAGGGCTGTATCAGTCTGGGAAGTTTCTCAGTGATATCCTCAAACTGGGCCCCAGGGAGGTAGCAGGTGAATGTGCCTAGATCTTTTTGGTGTGATGGAATGTCTACTTCAAACCCATTTGTGTGGTAGAAGACAGTGTGAAAATGTATTTTTCGTTGTTTATACTGAGGTTTAGTTCTTGGAAAAAGCTTGGTATTGCGTTTGCCGACCACTGAATCTATTTGAGGGAGGCAGCCTTTATTAACCTTTCAGCTATGAGAACACTTCAGTAAGCTTTTGGCATTGGGTTGGCATTGCTGTTGCTGTATTCTTTGCAAAAATTCTGAACTATACCGAAACACTGAGAGCTTATGTGCCCCTTTTATCCATAGTGACTTGAATGAGATGTTCTCCAGGCTGTATTTGTGTCTGTCATGTGTTTCTCTTACACTAAAAACTGGAAGTGTGGTGTGATGGAGGAAAGTATTTAGCTCTCTGATATTGAGAACAATATGCTTCATATCTTTCCTTTAGGAAACCAGTTAGAAGAAAAGAGCTCTGGTGTAGGGGAATTTTATGATTTATGGTTGCAGCTGTTCACTTTTTCTTTGTGTAAGCCCTTGTGAGGTGCACTATAAAAAACACTTGGGAAGTCCATTTTTTTGCTGGAGTGTGTTTGGAACAAGACTGCATGTGTGGAAGGAGCAGTTACTGGCATCTGTATGAACATTGCCAAGATTTTCTAAGATATTATGAATTGCCAGTCATTTCCATGTAGGATAAAGAAATAGAAAGAGTGAATAAGACTGAAATAGAATTGTTGCTCTTGACTACAAAGTCCCACCAAAACACATGCTTAAGGAAGTGGCCAAGGCTGCACAGATATCAAAGGGGCAGGATTCCTTTCTTTCTCTTTGGTTTTCAATGTTTACACACTTTCATAACAAATGTTGGTGGAACTGCAGCCTTTGACAGTGCTAGCAGTGGCATCTTTTATTTTTTCATTATAAATGTGAATATTACCAGTAAATGTGTAGCAACTAGAGAACTTCTCAAGATGGAAAAAATGTTTGTATGTCTTCTTCCTGAATGACACACAATTATCTTTTAATTTCACTACAGTGTATTACAAACTATGTTTTAATGGTACAGATGTGCTGATCAATCCAAATTGATCTTTATGGCAAGCTTTGTCTTCCTAATTACTTACCTGTTAATCAGTGACTATCTTAGTCATGACTTTTGCCAACAGTAATTTTAGATATCTACAAATCACTGATACAGATTCTGCAATAAAATTCCCACTATTTTGCACAGAAATATGTATCTTCAAGAGGTATCTTTTCCATCTTTCCAAGGAAAGGTCCTAAGAAACTTTAAAATGGCATGAAAACATATTTAATATTCTTGTCCTTAAATTAATTTTTCTAGAATCTTATTCTGAAAATGTCAGGAGGAAACAGAAAAGCTTCACATTGTAGCCAAGTGTTTTTCCCAATGGATGTAGATAGAATCAGTATGGACATCTTTAAGTGGGTAAATGAGGAAAAAGAGAAAACCAAAAGCACTGGGTTTTTTCCCTGTAAAAGAGTTTGATCTGTGAGCTAAAGCACTAGAAGGCCAATTCCAGTCCAGTCCTCAGGAGGGTCTCACAGAACATTTTCAAATCTCTGTAAGATGGAGAAAAATAATAAAAAAAAAGAAGTGATAAACAGATATTAAAAAATTAAAAGAAAAATATTTTCAGGGCTGATATCTTCTGAATTAATACAGGTAATGATACTTAGTAATAGTAACACCTACAATTTTGTAATTTAATTTACTAACTTGCTATTTTCTCTCTATTTCAGTTAATTAAAAATGGCTGATCTGACCTTACAATGGTCTCCATGGTGCTTGTAATCACACTTTCCGAAACCCTGACATGCTGTTGTTTGTTATCACATCTTCTTGGGTTTCCCATTGTTTTTGAAGATATTTTTCTCCATTGAATAAGAGCTGATAGGAGATAACACACCAAAAAAGGTTGTGTGGGTTTTTGCTCTGAAAACAACAGTAGTGAGAAAGGCATCATTTGTTAAGATTGCTGGGCAAGGGTTTCAGATAAGCATTTAACTGACAAAATGCAGACTGATGAGAAGTAAGTTGCCTACAAACGCATAGAGCAAGACAGAGCTGTCATATCTTTCAAAAAAGCAAGCAAAATCATTGCATTCATCTTCTGTTCCTTTAATCTAACGTAGTAGGAAGTGCCTTTCCAATTTGAGCCCTGATGTATTTGCTTGTGTCACTGTTTATAAAACAAATCAAGAAAAAAGCAAGGGAAAAGACCTCTCTGTTAACCCTCACAGCCTTGCAATTTTTCCTTGACTGATTACAAAGTGCTTTCCAAACAGTAATTAATCATGTTGAAAGGCCACATATGTTGATATTCTGTCAATTTTCAATGCCAAATATTTTTGCAACCAACAGGCAAGCAAAAGTTAATGAATGGAAGAGATTATGTATAGGAATAGTTCAACTGGTAAAATGATAAGCAAGGGAAAAATGACATCCACTAAACAGGGCTAAAAAGGGGGAAAGAAAGAAATGAGTGCTTTTAGACTATGTTCAAAATATTTCGGGTAGCATTATGGCTAAAGAACTTTTAATACAAAATACATAGGTCTGCACCTGAAACAAAATTAAACTTCAGTGTACTAGTCACAAGAGAGAACAACTCATTATTAGTGTTGTGAAAATTACCAGTGTGAAAGTTCTTAAGCTACACAGTGAGAGGCAACGTAACATGGTGGTTTGACTCTTGTTCCATGTCTGAGACATCCTGCAAACCCACAGAACTATTGAGCCATAGGAAAAAGATGTTTCCTAAAATCTGGTTGGAACTTCTGATTTTCCAGTTTATGTCTCTTGCCTCTTGTCCAATTCCTCTACAGCCCTAAGAAGAGTTTCTCTGCTTTCTCTGCATCTTACCATAATGTAGCTGTGGTCAACAAAGAGATAGTCCAGCCTCTCTCTTCCTCAGGTTGAACAAGCTGAACTCCATCTGCTGTTCCTCATATTCCACCCAGGTGCGTATTCTGGTTATCTCCTTCATCAGTCACCTAGAGCATAACTTGGACTCCTGAATTAGGTGACTAAACACCAACAGAATGAATCTATGACAGCCAAGAGAGAGGAAAAAATCAGTGGTCTTTGACCATATTTGAGACTTGTGATCAAAAACTGTTTCAGAAGCCCCAGGGGAAAAGAATGAATGATTGACTCAGAAGAATGCTGTGTTTCAAGGTGACAGCAGAAGAGGCTCTGCATAAGCTGAAAGGGGCTTGTCCAAACTAAGTTTGTATGGCAGTGAAGGCTTATGCCTAATTAGCAGAGTTCCAGACTCTTGGATCATTTTGTTGACTTCAGATGGTTAAGGTGGCCACCAGTGAAACAATTAACTTGGAAACAGAAATTCAAGCCAACAGACTTTGTGCTAACAGCATTAAGAGTTCATGACTCTCTGGCAGCTGTTGCTTTTGCCTGTATGAAGATGTTGTATCCAGAAGGCTGCAGAATAAAAGAAAATTAAACTCAAAAAACTTCTGAAAAAGCTGAATTATAAATATGTTATGGGAAGAAAGACTTAGGAAAACAATTCACAGTAATTCCTTCTGAACTTGGTAACTTTCTTATAAATAGGAAATAAACTGCAGAACTGAAACCAGTGGTTGTTTTACTGAGATTGGCTCTAACAAATGACTGTGTACATTTCTTCCCATTATGTGTCTAAAAGGACAGACTGGTCTTACAGAGGAAGGATTTTGAGAAGAGGAAATGATCATTGTCCAAAATACCCCATGGTCATTGCAATGTAGCTGTGATGGCAGAATAAGAGGCTGGTGATCAGCCTAGGAGTGAGGTAATGGGGTTAGGCAATAGTCAGATTATGCAGTGGTTTGGGGTTTGTTTTTTGGTTGTTTTTTTTTTTTTTTTAGTAACAATTTATGTATAGACCAGCATGATTTTTCCCTCTCCATCTTTCAGTCCCTAGAAAATGACTCATGTGATGCATCAAGTGATGAGACAATGGGAATGTGATACCATAAACAGATTTGCTTGTGACTCTGAACAGCTTCTTAGAGTTCTGCAGAGGGAACCTGGGTTCAGGCATATGGCCAGCAATCACTAAAAATGGGGTTGTGTGAGTTGTTCTGACAGAGGCACCTAGTACAAATTAAAATGGATCCTCTCAGCAGTAATTTATCACATTTAAACTAAACAAGGATTACTAGTTTGTAAAACTGTACAGATCCCCAGGGACTGAGGTGTTTCAAGGTCCACAATAAAATCAAGTTAAATCTTTCTCCCAAACAAATGACTGGCTAAAATTTCCAAGACTCCAAACCAAGCTCTGCTATAGAGAAAAATTCCATAGAGGATTTTTAGGTCCAACATGATTAAAAGTTCATTGTGTTTGCTCTTATAAGAACTTCAGAGGAGCTCAGTAAAGCAATTAGTTTATGTATATTTTCACTTCTTAAAAAAGGTTAACTGAGTTCCCCTTAACATGTCACATCCTGTGCTTTTTCAATCACAATGAGCACTGACCATCCTTGTGCACAATGTTTTATCTGGGCTTACACGGGGATGGCGGAAGGAAGTAATAGGGAAAGAGTTTCTTCTTTTTTTGAAGTGGATGAGATACAACAAGGGTGATTTAAAAGGAGAAAATCTGGCACAAAGAAAGAACTGCTTGTGCCTCCGTTCTCGGTGGAGTTTTGAGTCATTCATGCAGTGCAGTAGCTAGGGAGCCTGAGTGACTCATACATTGCTAACTATGGAGAAAAAATATATTTTCTAAAACATTCAAGCATTACTCACATTTTCAGTTAGTATCAGCTGATTCTAGTAGCCTTATTCCACCTTTTGGGATTTAGTACAATGAGTTATATAAAAGACAGATTGGGCTCAAGCTTTCTTTAAACTGATGTGCTAAATTTGGCATCAGACATCTTGCCTAGATTAAGTATTTTGAATGCTCCTCAGTTCCACTTGGAACTTATTATCTTTAACAGGGAGGAGCTGGAGAAAACTGGAAAACTCACATCAGAGCTGACTTCAAAAGCTCTTGATAACTACCATAATTTAGATGTTGTGATTTTCATCCCAAAGACTTCTCAAATGTTTGGCCAACTGGTGTGGAGAGCATATTCAGGGATTTATTACCCACTGCTGAACTGGTACAATATCTAGGGTCTTCAGAACACAAGATTATGGAAACATAGGTTTGAATCTTTTCCAGGCTAAACAAGCCCAGGTCTCTCAGCCTCTACTCATACACCATGTGGACTGGTCACCTGGCCAGGTTGGTGGCCCTCCACTGGATTGCTCTACTATACCCATGCCTTTGAGTATGGGAGAGCCCAAAATCAGACAGTGTTTGGTCCAGATGTGGTCCCACAAGTGCTGAATAAAGGCCAGTGATCTCTTCCATTGACCTGTGGACTATATTTTTGCTAACACAGCCCAGTGTTTGCTTGTCTTCACTGTAAGGACCCACACTGCTCAAGAGTACTCAGCAGTGACATGGTGTGTGGGGGGCAGTGCAGGCACATCGTATGGCTGCGTAAACTATTTGGTGGAACCCCTGGAGTAAGACCAGAAGTTTGACATGATTAATTTCCTGGTTTATTAGATAAAAGTGAGTCATTCCAGTTTTAAAGAAAAGTGAAACGCTGTAGACTCTCTTCGCAAATGGTTTTGAGGTCTATGGAAAAAGTGCTGTGTAAGAGCTAGACATCATTTTGCACAGGCTTTTTGTGAATGTTTGTGTGAGGTAGGTCCCTGCTACAAAATTCAACCCCAAAGTAGATTTCAAAAGTTGTGCTGCATTATTCTAGAGACTTTATTACAATACTGTGGTCAAGAGCTTAGTATGACTCAAAAGAAAACTGGGTATTTTTGTGGACAATGGGAATAGCCAGTTTGATTAGCAAAGATTATAAAACAAATAAAACCTCCATGAGTTTGGGAAAGCTTGAGAATTCTCAGTAAAAGGTATGTTTGTGCTCTGAATAAATAGGAGCAAAAAAGATATTTCTGTTAGAGTATTTCCAAAATGGTCTAATGCAATTTTGTGTTTTTTCCTCTGAAGTCCCTGATAGACTTTTTCAGGGCCAGGACACTGATGTCAGACTGGAATGGTCCAAGATTTCCAGTGCTGAGAGACTGAAATTTTTCACCAGAGACCACTGAGAGCCTTCATTGGTCATTGTGACAGAGGTCCTACATACCATGGATTACCCAGGTAAGAAACATGTGGACAAATCAGTGTTGGTGCAGTGTTGTGCTCGCCTTGGCATGCCTATTACAGCCCCGGTGCAGCTTTGCACAGAGGCTGAGGTTCCCAGCACCGCAGGTGTCTTGGATAAGACAGATGTGGCAAGGTCAATATTGCTGCAGGCCATGCTCCCCTTGGCATGCCTTTTGCAGCTCCAGTATCCCTGGAGCTGTGTGATTCTCTGAACCCCAACCCTAATTCTTGTCCTGAATTGTGGCTTGTGTTTGAGACTGAGGTTCCAGGTACCACGGCTGGCACAGATTAGAAAGATGTGATCAATGTTGGTGCAATGCCATGTTCTCCATTTTCCAGTCCTAACATCCCTGGAGCTGTAGCCTTTGTGGTATTCTGAACCTGAACCCTAACCTTAACCCTAATGGTGGCTTTGGACAGAGGCTGAGCTCCCCAGCGGCACGGGTGGCCCAGATAAGAAAGATGTGGAGGCATTATTATTGGTACAGTGCTGTGCTCCCCTTGGTGTGCCTTTTTCTAACCCCAGTGCCCTTGGAGATATTGCTTTTGTTTATCTCTGAACTCTTGTGTAACCTAATGGAGGCTTGGGGTTGAGGCTGAAGTCCCTGGTACCATGGGTTGTCAAGATAAGGAAGATGTGGATGGAGCAATGTTGATGCAGTGATGTGCTCTCCTTGGCATGCCTTTTTCAGCCCCTGTGTCCTTGGAGCTTGTTGGCACTGTAGTTCTCTGAATGCAAACCCTAACCCTAACCCTAATAGTGTCTGGACAGAGACTGAGGTTCCTGCACCAGGGGTGGCACAGATAAGAAATATGTGGAGGGATCAAAATTGGTGCAGTGCTGTGGCTGCACTTGGCATGCACTTTCCCAGTGCCTCCCTATGACCCTCTCTTGTACTCAATAATGTGCAACAGCATTTTCCTGCAGTTGAATGAAGAAGAACCAGAGGTGTTCAGATGCTGAAGCCCAGAAAAACATGGATTTATGTCTTTTGGTGGCCTAGCAGAGTACACAAGGAAATACAGGCATGGATGTGGACATAGCAAAATCAATCTGGCTCTGAGGTGCACTATGATAAGTCAGATGTTAATCACCAAGGTTAACATTATAATCAAGCCTAATTCCATTTCATGATGCATTTGCTTAGATGTTAGATTTTCCTAACAAATAGAAAGATAGATGTAATTATTGAATTTACTTAATAATTTCTAATGGATTGGACTTCTTTTAAAGTCTGGCTAACATTTGTTGAAGCAAACAGGTGTCTGTTGGGTAAAGCAGTGCTCCATCCTTAGTGTGGTGGTCTCCAGTGTTCAGGACCATCACAGGGGAGACATAGGCACCGCCAGGGTTTAGTCAGGCATGTTCTGTGGTGTGCATATCTCAGATAAAGACAGATGGTTGTTTGCTCACTTGAAGTATGTAGGTTAATTCTCTAGAGGAATACATGTATCTTTACCTGATTGCACTTCAGGGGAAATTTGAGTAGAACAGCTTCAGTGGGAATTGTGAGAAGCAGTGAAAAGTCAGGTCACAGTTTCCTGTCAATTGAGGAGTAATATTAGGGTATTTAGTTTAAAACTGAGGTAAGACGGTGCTATTGCCATAGACTTGAAGATTTTATAAGGTAATTATTAGGATATGAATCAGGAATAGCTTGGAAAATGTTATGTTACTAAGTAGTGAGTGGTGTAACTATGAACACAGGATGCAGTTTTGTTCCTTCCACCTCAGAGCTAGAAAATATTGAGAGAAGGATGTGAGTAAGTGGTTTCCTGACTAAAAGAAGCAAAGCGGACCAGGAGTCTCCACCTTGGGATACAGGCAGCTGAGATTCTATAGAGACCCATATCTCCAACGGGAGTCCATCGAATTTGGCATGCCATAGATAAGGTGAAAGAGGTAAACGTCATTCACCATTTCTCACATTATAAGAACTAGAAGGTCTCCAGCAATCTGCAGGTTTGGCACAAATAAAAGGAAGTATTTTTCACAGAGTACGAATAAAATGATGGAACTGATTGCTGTAGCAATTGTGAAGGTGGGAACCATACAAATATTCATGACAGACTGACTGTGATTATTAAGAATGATATTGCATATACAATCTTCTACTCATGGGCTCCCCAATCCCTTGCAGCTGGATGACAGGTGCCCACCAAAACAGTTTCATCACTCCACTCCTCTGGGAGTGGCAGGGAGCTGGGCAGGGAAGAGAAAATACAACAGAAGGGTCATGGGTCAAGATAAGGACAGGGAAAGATCAGTCACTGCTTACCATCATGGGTAAACCAGACTTGACTCAGGGAAATTAATTTAATTTATTGCCAATCCAATCAGAGTAGGGTAATAAGAAACAAAAGCAAATCTTGAAAAAACTTCCCCTCACATTTCCCTTCTTCCCAGGCTCAACTTCATGGCCAGTTTTCTCCACCTCCTCCACTCCAGAGCTGCAGGGGAATGGCGGGAGGAGCAGAGGCTACTGCTGGCTGTGTGACACCATAAATGGCTATCTGCGCAATGGCCATGCCCACTAGGCCTACAGTTGCACCTTGAGGCATTGTAGGGAGTTTTGCTGATGGTGGAAAATGCCAAAGGAAGTACCACAGGGAATCAAGGCTCATTAGATCACTCTGGATACATCCAGCCTTGCAGGTGTTGTGGGACACCCCAGCCACACACCCATACTGACCCTTTTATCCCATTGCCTAAAGGGAGCTCGTATCAGTTTGTATAGCACTGGGGAAAAATGAAGTTATCTGCATCTGTGGGCATTCAACACCCCACCCCGCTCAGGTGACCAGCGTTGGTGTAGTCAGTGGTGTCTCACCACGCAGTTCTCTGGCTATGGACACCTGTAGTGGAGACAAGGACCAGTAGTGTTAGGACCTGCCCTGTCCTTCCAGCCTCATCTCCTCTGCAATTGCATTCAATGATACTGGCACAAGGTACACTTTGCTCATGACTTACCCTACAGGCAGCTGTGCCCTGCAGTGTGACCAGACCTTGTGGCCCAGCCTAGCCAGCCATGGGACTCTTCACCTTTTTATCTATATCCTCCATTTTCCTTCTGCCTCTGCCCTGCCTTATCCTGTGGCTAAGCAGGGATGGACATAACCAGGAAAGGAGCTGTGCAATGGCCCAGTCCTTGCTTTTCAAACATCACCAGGCACATGTGGCGTGGGGTTGTGCAGTGGGGAAAGAAGGGCATCCCCTTGTCACACCCAGACTCTCCATCACATTAAGCTTCAGATTTAGAGTGGAAATGCTGGAGCACACTCTGCCATTTCCTATTATTCTGTGCATGACTTGGCACAATAAAGCCCTCTGTGGCGGGTCTCCAGGAGTTACTGTAATTCTCTGTATGCACCCTATACACTCTGAAGGAGTCACTGGGGAATTAACACTGCTGTTTGCAGCCTGCTGCTGCACTGCATGAATAATCACAGAAAAAATTTGCATTCATTTAACAGTGTGTGGGAATGTTCAAATTACCAAACCCACTTTCATTTAATCAAGGGGGAAAAAAAACCAACGAGATAATCGTCATTCATGTTAGGTAGTCTGAGATCCTTAATTTGCTTTAAATGAAAAGGTTGCTGTCAGTTTAGGTTCAGTCTTGAAAGATGAACAATTTGTTTGATCACTTGAGAAACAGGAGATCATGTTGCCCAGTAGCTTGTTATATTTCAGTGATAGTGTCCTCATCTGAGGTTAACTAGAGTTATAGCATTGACAAAGCACTGAGCTGCAATGTCTCTGGCTTTATGTCCTTTGATAGCTACTGCTGAAGCAGAAGACATCTTCACAATGAGACACAAAAATATGCAGGAATCATTAAGGAAAAACTTTCTCTTGGACCTCTGTAAATCCAATTTACATTTAAGTGAATCGGCTGTATTTCTTACTAAAAAAAAATAAAAAAAGAAGAACTTATAAATTCACGGTGGCCAATTATTTTTTGGAATCATTGCACTTTGACTAGAGAAAAGCCTTCAGGGGTAGTTTCATTTTTCTGTTTACAGAAGAAGAGATTCTCATTAATATAGAGACTACTTCTGCTCCTTGCCTTACTAAACTGTACAGTGTAGGTCAGTCACATTCTCATCCCTCAACTGGCCAATGCCTTAGTTAGAGGAAGATCTCAGGTGTAGGGTTTCCGAGTTCCTTAGACATAAGTGTCTGTGGCAAAGGGGTAGATGTGCAGCTCTGTATCATCCCATCTTTTCATGTGTCAGAGCTGTGGGACACCAATGGGGATGGCTGCTGCAAGAGTGGGTGATAGTGGAGGACACTGGTGGTGCTTGCAGAGGAGACCTACCTCTCTCCTTGCACCTTTACTGAGCAGGATTTGCCCACAAGCTCCCTTCTCATTAGGCATAAATGTAATTGTAGACTTCAAGTCCTCACCTCCTAAGGTAACCCTCTAAATGTCCTTGGACCTGTTCCACCTGAAGAGCACTGCTTGACTTGCAGAAGAGCTGAGGTCAACTGTCTCATGCCCTGCTGCAAGCAAGGAGTCCACGGAGCGTGTTCAGTCCTGCTTGTCATGTTGTTTGCTGGAGACAGATGCAACATGCCCTGATTTGGGCAGCCTTTTCCTTGCATATGGCCTGGCCGGCTTGGCATTTATAGCTGAAGGGGGGCAATGATGCCAACACCTACAAAACATGGGCAAACTCAGACACTGATGTGGCCCTGCTGGCAAAGCACCTTGGTGGCCTCAGAGATAATAAACTGACACGTCACTGCAGCCTCTCCCCATCTCCTCTGTCCTGTCAAGCAAACAAAAATTGGTCGGGGAAATGTCACGAGTTTCTCCCCAGGATCTGTGCTCAATTGCTCCCTCCACCCCACTGCCTGCTGCCAGTGCTGCCACTGCTCCCTATGCTTACACTGCTGGGACATTGAATTGAAGTGGGTCTCTCATTTCTAATGGGAACTGCTGGTTTTTGAGAGGTGCTCAGAGTGCCCTTCCTGATCAGAAGCAGTCATTGTGGCATGGGGAGGGACTGTTGCTTTAGTCCTAGGCATTTTATTGGCCAGAAGAAAATTTATAGGAAGATCACAGACTCTGGGCAGATTTGAGTTCATATCCACTGCCAGATATCCACTGCATCTGCTGTAGCAGGTCCAAACTAGTGTAGCTCATGGGCTCAAGAGGCCCCTTCAGGTCTTCCCCCACCATGTTCTCCCTCATGATACATCCTCTGCAGTATCCTCAGGTGACTCTGCTCCATCCTGAGAAGGTCCTTGACTAACACAGCACCTACTGGTCATACCTAAACACTGAGTCAGGAATGCTTTGTTCATACTTTTTGGTTTTGAATAATCCACCTCAAGTCCTACAGCCTTTGCATGTGAGGACTACAGTGGAGTTTTCTATTTCTCTTTGTCCAGCTGCTTTAGTTAGAGTAAATTAATCACTGTGCTTCTGCTTTTATGCCATCTCTTCATAATTTTGTTTTTCCTTTCATAGTATTTAATCCATCTGCAGTACCTCATGTGTTAACTGGTGAGCTCTTCATAGCACAGACTATATTTGTGTTTTTGCATCACCCACTAGAGAAACTCCTTCAACCTGACCCTTTCCTCCAACGGCTGCTGCAAAACAAACTGCTGTGGAGTGTAAGAGGAAAAGCAAGGTCCAGTAGCCAAAGGTGCCTTACTTGATCCACATCAAAATACAGGTTGGTGCAACTTGTGCATTCACTATACAGCTTGCAACTGACATGGAGTAGTAGCTGTTTTCTGACAGCCTGCAGTCCAATCCTGGTACTGTCTCCTCCAGGCAGCAGCATCAGAACCACTACCAGAATCACAGAACCATAGAATATGCCAAACTGGAAGTAACCCACAAGGTTCATTGAGTCCAACTTTCAGCTCTGCACGGGGCCATCCTCAAGAGTCACACCGTGTGCCTGAGGGCATTATCAAAACATTTGAACTCTGCCAGGCTTGGTACTGTGACCACTTCCCTGGGTAGCCTGTTCCAGTGCCCAACCACACTCTAGGGGAAGAACCTTTTTCTAACATCCAGCCTAAACCTCCTCTGACACAACTTCAAGCCATTCCCTCGGGTCCTCTCACTGGTTATTACAGAGGAGAGATCAGTGTTGGCCCCTCCTCTTCCCCTCACAAGGAATTTGTAACTACAATGAGGTCTTTTCTCAGTTTCATCTTCTCCAGGCTGAAGAGACCAAATGACAAGCTAATACTAACACATCAGCCCTGTGGTTGCTGAGGATTTCAGGTGAGGTGGTGGCTATTGTATGAAAAACTGCCATTCAGGGAAACAAGTGAAGGCTGATGAGAAAAGTCATTGCACAAGCTAATACTTCCTAGCGTATAGAAAGTATTTTCTGGTTGTCTTTTCACTGCTATTTAATTCTCAGCCTCACTTTCCATTTAAAACATCTTGCAAGAAACAAGGATTTTTGAACACTAAAATGGTCTTTTTCTAACCCCAACACCGTTCAGAATGGGATCTCACTGCCAAGCAAAGGTTTTGTGAATTCTAGAAACAGCATCAGTACCATGGATAATGAAAGTGTGTAAATTCCCAAACCAATATGAGAGACTGGGCTTCAGAAACATGGTTGGTAGTCCAGCCTTAACTTCCTGAGTATGTTGTCTGATGGGTGTTACACAAACACAGAGAAGCATCATTTACACATATGCAGACCAACAGACCTTTTGCAGTCTGCATTTCCCAAACATTTGCCTTGACTCTTCTATATCTGCCCTTATTTTCCCTAACTTCATGTTTTTCCTTTTAACTTAAAATTCTTTGGATGCAGTCTAAGTTCTTGTTTCAATGAAGTTGTCCAAGAAAAAAAAGACAAATTCAGCTGGAAGTTTGGAGGATGTGTTCAGTGATCAGACAAATAAAGGGTAACTCAAGCTTTCCATTGAGTAGGTGGAATGAAAGAGCAAACCATCCTTGAGGATGGTGTGTGAAAGGAATAACACAATGCAGTTGCCTGAGATAGCCTAGGCATCCTTTAAGGCCCTATGATTCACATGACATTTGTGCCTTATTTTCAGCTTCTCAAATATATGTCTCCTGCTGTTATTATTTTTAGCTTGACTTGCTAGAGAAACAAGGCTGATGTGATGAGGCTGCCCATCTGTCTGGCTGTCTATTGCTCCCATCTGCCCATCTTCCCCAAACCCCTATAAACCTGTTTCGGTCCAGCCTGATGGTGGCATGGAGGTCTCAGGTGAATTATACTGCATGTGCCATGAAAATTTGCTGCTCTTCAGGAAAGGACCAATGCAGCCCTTGCGGAAGGGAAGGGCAGCATGAATCCAGTTGTTGGTGCCCTGTCTATGATAGCATCTGGTGGGTGCTGGTTATGTACTTACTTATCAGGCAACTGGGACACAGGACACTTGAAACCTGAAACAACATGTGCTGGCTCTGGCCTGTGGGTTGATGTCATAAAGGACACAGAGCAGCTGGGCTATTGACATGCAAAGGCAGGGGTATGAAGGACACATTTCTGTGGATAAACAAGACTTCCTCATGTCTGCAGCTTACTGAGCAACCCCTGCATCCGTAACCCTGGGTAACTACAGGTAGAGACTTCAGCTCCCGGGTTGTGTCTGATTTTGCATGTTTGCATGCTGTTTGCTGTTTAGCATGAGCTACTTCAGACATCTATTTGATGTGACTCCTGAAGCTGTGCATGCCTGTGTTTACACCACACACCTATCTGAGTGTGAGCGGAACGCAAAATCTCACAGACAGCTTTGCCATCTGTGCAGGAGCACTGAGTGATCAGTCCCAATCCTATATTTCCAGAAATGCCAGCTTGATCTCTTGTCCACCTTCTCACACTGCCGAGGCAGCATTTAAGCCCACAAACAGATGTTGTAGTCTGGCAGGGATATAAATGTGTGCTTAGGTTTGTCTGCTGGGGCTGCTCAACCTCTAATGCTAACTGTGTGTCTTTGCAGGAATGAGACTGCTCTGTGCAAGTCTCATGGCTCTGAAAGCTTTCAAGATTGTTTGTGTGTCTTCCCTTTATGAGACGCTCTTCATTTTTTCAAAGCTACAATGTTTTTTCTGCAGGGCATTTCCTTCCTTCTCAGGTCTTGCCTTGCCCTTTCGCAGATATGAAGGATGTAATCCCACTCAGGTGCTTCCAGGATCTCTGTGGGACTGGCAGATAATGCAAACTCCTCTCTTTTCATTTTCATGCTTTTTTTCTTTAAACAGAGTGACTCAACAGCTACTGCAGAACCTCAGTCTCCCTGCAAATGGAGTGCATCTCCTTTCCATGCCTTTTTAAACTTATCAAAATAAATTCCATGTGTTTAACAAGGAAAGCAGTGCAAGGTTATGTCCTGGCAAGGACACTAATGGCAAAGGCAGGGCCTGGACAGGTAGCTACCACAGTGAGACAACTTGTGCCCTGCTCCCTTTTTGCCACTTCCATTAGGATCCTGATCTGTGAATGTCACATCTATTGTTTTGATGCCTAAATTTCAAGTCCAATCACATGATCTGCTTGTCTATAAGCAAAAGACTTGCACTGTTTTCAAATATGAATCACAGTCAGGAATTCAACCTGGGCTAAAATGCATGTTTATTCCTAGCTCATACTATGAACTCTGCTCCTTCAGAGAGGAAATCATTACCCACGTCAGTGGCCCGAAAGGGGAGGACCTGAGGAGGGAGTAGCACAAACATTACAGAAAAAGTCTAATGTGCTTGTTATGAATAAGTTATCCAGCCTCGCTTTAATCATGGAACAGAATGTCTCCAAATGGCATTGGAGGCCTGGTTTATGAGGCATAGGACTGATACTTCCCTCTCCTATCATGAAAGTTTTATTTTAGGTGATAAAAATGAGGAGAAAACACTGAAAAGTCAGGGGAAAGTGGACGGATGCTTTGCAGCACGAGTGTCAGTTCGCATCTGTGTGGTGTGTAGCAGAAAAGCAGTTTCACCACTGTCTAACCTCACTAAAGCTCCATTCCCAAACGTGGGCTTTGCTGGCTGTCAGGAAGGAGCTGCTTGGAGGGGCCTGGAAAGCCTACTATGCCGATGCAAAGGCAGGCAGGGGGCTGGTGGGGACTCTGCTGCTCCCTCCCCCTTGGGTGCTCCCTGAACAAATTCCCTTGCTGGGGAAATCTTCAGTTTTCTTCCTGGCACTGCTAGAGGACGGGTAGCAACCACATGTGGCACCCATGGGTCACAGAATTCTCCTTCTTTACATGAAAGGCTTATGAGAAGCATGTAAGTTGTTAGGGAGCAGACTGACATAAAGGACTGCCACAACTCCAAGGCCTCCAGGTCCCGGTAACAAGGCTGAGTGTGTGTTCCCCATAGGTGCACACATATAGAGCACACGCATCCAGCACACACATATGCATGGCCAGACACTCTGATCTACACAGACAGATGTGGCCAGCCCTCATGTAAACATAAACAGCACTGGCAGCCTCATCCTGCTCCCCTCCTTGGCCGAGCAGGATCACAGTTCATAGTGGGAATTATACACATACATACAGAGGGTGTGAATCCCTGCAGCAGCTGGCTCAGATGCTCAGCCTGCCCAGTGACTGCCTCTGGATCCCAGTCTGTACAGAGTCCAGCAGGCAGGCATGTGAGTCCCCTGGGCTGCAGCTCTGGTCTCTCCTGTGGTGTCACCCCAGGCACACATCCCCCTGTCCCTGCTCCCATTCCAGATGCTGCGCTCAGAGTCCACCCACTCATGGATATTGAGTGTGCCTCTCCAATCTTTTGTTTCTCCTTGCTTCCAGGCTCTCCCAGTTGTTACTGTATCTCCACAATCTCTTGGGTGGGCTAATGGCTCAGGCAGTGGGTTTGGGAGGAGCAGGACAGGGACTGACTCGCCAGAAGTCACTCCAAATTACTGGGCTCCTGCAAAGAGTGTGTGTGCTTGTGCAACAACACTGGATGTGAATTTTTCATCCAATGTAAGATTCTCAGGTTAATAAAAACTCCTTTGGACATTATAGCTGACATGAGAGATACTGAATCTTCTCTTCCCTTATTTTTATTTCACTGGGAAAGGTTTTTAAAATACCTTGGAGGCACCTTTTCTGCACATAAGCCTCTGTGCATCATTCCCAGTGCTGTCCCAGCACTAGGTAGCTTTTGTGTTCTGCCTCAGAGCTGTGTAGGTTGTGGTGTCTCTTCCCAAAAGCAACCTCATCTGAGTGATGGTGGAGGCTTGGGGCATCTCCAAGCAGCCAATTCACCCCTGCCATTCCTCAAAGGATGGGGGAACGAGCTGCTTCTGCTTTTAGTTCCAAACTGGCATTTTTCCTACAATGACATCCTTTATTGTGTATGAAACTATAACAAGCTTTGGTAAGTTACTTTAGTAATCCAGCTCTTGTTTTATATTATGGTTTAATGTAGTAACTATTCATTACCTTGTCTACAAAAAGAGATTTTCCCCTAATTGTGTAATTTCATGAAGGACAAACACTTTAATATTTCCAGTGCATTATTTGGTAGGTTTCTGGTGAGCAGAATTTTCCTCAGATTCACCACTGTGTTGTGGTGAGATAATACAGAGCTAGGGCAGAGCCTTGGGTCAGCAGCAGCCAAATATCAATGTCCTTCAGTGATAGTTTTACAGCACTGGCTGGCCCTGAGTCCTTTCTTATCAACAATGAGAGCTGTAGCAACACCGAACAGTGTCTGAAATCAAAACCTGGAGGTGAAATAAAAGCCAGCACTGATGACCTCTCTGTAGCACCATTAACTTCCACCAGTAAAGCTCTCCTAAATCTTTCACCCAGATGCTGTTTTGTTCTTTTTGCTGTCCTCAGGTCAAGAGGAGTCAAATATAGCTTTTGCATGGAGTTGAAAGCCCATAAAGACCTTTGTATCTGGAACATCCTTGTCTTAGCTATCCAATTCTGGTGCTGCCTTTGGGAAGACATATTTGTCTTTCTCTTTTGCAGTCTCTGGGGGCTCTTGTTGAGCTCTGATTTCTGATACCTGCATGACTCCACATGTAGGTTAGTTTGGGAGCAAACGCAAAGGCAGGAAGGTTTTCCTAGGAGCATATCACACAGCTCACTGGCCACAGCTATGTACCTTCAGCAGCATCTTGTACTGGCTGGAGCAGCATCGCCAGATCCTGTTAGTTCATGAAGCCACTAACAATGGCATGCTTCCCCCTGCAGATCTAGGAGCAACCAAAGAACTTTAGCTCCCTCCATGCTTGCCTGCTCCTAGACCTTGCATCCAGCTTTTGTCCAGAAGGGCACAGTTTCAGTTGTTAGTTGAAACATGCCCAGTTGTGCTAGCATTTTTCCTCATGCACAATTTAGCACATACACAAATGCTATGGCCTGTTTGGATGAACACATAGCCCATGGCTGTAAGCAGACTGGAAGTGTGTCCCCTCATTGGTTTAATACCCATCACTTGTATTGGCAATAGCAATGCTGGGACCTGGTTGAAATGACTCTAAATTTCACAATCATCTCTGGTAGATCTCAGAGCAAGGGTGCAGGGATCGAGTGATCCACAGATAGCTTTACTAGGATGGGATATCATTTCCCTAGACCAATGAAGCCACTAACTACCTTGAATCTGTGCAAGGGCTTGAGTTTATTAAAGGTACTTAATACTGAGAGGTCTGAAAGGGATTAGTGAGCAGTATGTATCTCTGGCAGAAAAAAAAAGTTGTAATCAGGTGTCTAAATCTCAACTGTGAAGACAGGACCCTCTTTCACAATGCTTCCCCTCCCTTGTGGGATGGTAGAGCACCAGCAGTGACCAGAGGGATTGTGCTGCTGCGCAGACAGGGACCTCTGGCTCTCCCCTAAGAGTTGCTACAAAGAACTCATTGATACTTGGCTCACTGCCAGTACTTGTCTTACAGGTTCTACACAGATCCTCAGCCCACCTGCATTCAGCTCTCTGCCTCCCCTGCTCAGTATCTTGCCTTGTTGTCATGGACAAAAGCAGAGGGCTGGGGGTTAATGTCTCTCAAATCAGCTGTGAAAATGCATATGAACATTATGTTCTTTAAACATCCTGTACTAGTATTTCCTTTGTTTACACTGAATTCCATTTCTGGGCTAATTTCAGCTATCAGTTGTTGCATATATAGCGTCCTTCTTCAGCTTAATATGCAGGGAAATCCTGCCCCATACCATCAAGGTTTCTTGTGTTTGCACAACGTCTTTTTTCTATGCCAAGTTTGTGCCTGAGTTACTGAAATGATTTCTTACAATTTCCAACTGGGAGATGAAACTGGTGAGTAGGTTCAGGACTCTGCTTTCCACCTCCTGCCCTTCTGTAAGGCCTGAGTTACCAAAGCAACTCCCAGGAACGACGATTCCTGCCACTTGTCACTGACTATTTGCTGAAGCCTTTCTTAACTACACAGAAATAAAACTCATTCCTGCCTGGTTTGGTGTGAAAAGAGAAGTGCTGCTGAGAGAGGGAGGGGCTGCACATTCCAGTAAAGGGAGCCAGTCGCCACCAGGGGCTGTGTGCTCTACCAGACTGAGCAGGGGCAGGGACACGCTCGCTGCTCTCCTGGCTCAGGGAGTACCTTGTCACTTTCCCATGAGAAACTGCTTTTCAAGTGACTGGTCTGTAAAATGGCGATAAACGCACCTCCCATAGCCATGCCCCAAAGATCTGGTAATGTTTACCCTAGTATTTTCAATACGTGGTAGTTGCTGGGGCTACCTCAGGAACTTACTTGTGGTATCAAAGCCCAGCTCTCCCAGCAAGACCTTCATCTCTGACTTGATGTGATTGCCGGTGACTCAGCTCTAGTGTTTTTCCACTGATAATTTTGATAAGTATAACCTTAAACTGGGCTACATTACAGATGAGAACCCAAGAACATTTTTAATCTCCTGTTATTTACTTGTAACATCATGAATCACAGTATTGCAGAGTGTACAGATATTCCCTGATGATATAATTACAGAGCTCACTATATATTGTGCTTTTTTAATTCATTGTATTCAACAATCACCTTTTAGCAAGGCATGCTTTAATCTTCAAGTGCACATTACTCAGTTTGAGACAAAACATGAAATCAAAACCAAGACTCCTGATAAAACAGCCACATCACGCTGCCCATGTATCTGCTGTGTTTGCCAACCTCCCACTGTAGACTTTGCTCCCGTCCCACATATGAGCAGCACTGAGTAGCTACAGGATGGGTTCAGCTACATGACTTCTTTCAGCTGTACTTTAAGTCTGTGACTGGAGCTCAACCTCATCAACTGTGGTGTGTTTACATGATGAAAAATATCTCTGTGGTTGTCAGTTTCTTGGTTTTGACGGGGAAAGTCTCACAGCTACGTGCTGGCAATGCTGAGCAAGTTGGGGAGTCTGAGCACCTCACTGGTGCCCTTAGCTCCCTCCTAAGACAGACACATCAAAAATTGTGAGGAGTACTAAAAGAAACATTTTCCCACATTGCCTCAAGGATTGCTACTCTCAGACCATTACAACTGGCCTAGATTCTGGTTCTGTGTGCATTCAGTGCTGACTCCAGCCACCTTCACCTTCTCCTCTGCCATTTTTTCCAGGTTATTCCCAACTCACATGTCTACTATGAAGCTTGCCAGAAAGGGGAAGGAGAGCAGCCTGTCTGCATCCAGGCTGCACAACCCCTCATCTGCTTCTAGTTCAAGAAAGGCTGAAGCTGCCTGTCGAAGCTCAGTGTTAGATTTGGGAGGCTACTTGTTACTGTGCTGCAGTGCAAATGCCTGGAGAAATGCCCTTGAAATAGCAAGCAGCAGCATCTCCAGGGCCTCCTCCTCCTTCAAGTGGGGCCATCTGAGTCTGGGTCAAGCAGGAACTGATCTAGAAGGCTTCTTGCAAGTTCCAGGGAAATGACCTCTGCTGTGGTAACCTTTGCTGAATTAAGCATCAATGAATAAGCAGCACTCCAATACTTAAGACTTTTACCCCAGGCTTTCTTAAAATTGTAAATTAATGGTTGGACTCAATTTTAAAGGTCTTTTTCAACCTGAATGATTCTATGAATCTGCTGGGTTCCCAGACCTGCCTTAACTCTTCCTTGGAAGTTACAGATACAAAGGTTTGCCCATAATCTATTTCTCTCTGTGCCTCCAAACCTTGCAGGCAGGATGCCAGTAATTTTCCAGACTTGATCCCCCTCTATACTGTTTAGCTAACACCACCTGCTGCTGTGTCACTGAAGGGCCACAGCCACCACAAAGGTGAGTAAACAAAGTGCAGGCTATCAGCAAACTGCCTTACAGGTGTCTTTCCATCACAGAGCAAATCCTACAAACCCTTGTATTTTCTTTTGTTTCCTTTCTCCCACAGCTGATTTTCATACTTATGAACATGCAAATGCAACAGGGAAATTTAGGAAATCTGTTACTAAGGCAACTGATTAGGTGATGATGCAATTACCTTGTTATTTGAAAGTCTGAGTGTTGCAATAAGCTCCTACCAAAGGGGAGAATGAAAGTTTTCATAATACTTACCCACTCAAAGGCAACATGGCCCTAAAAATTACTTGCCTTGAGAATACACAAAGAGTACCAGAAGTCAGCAAAATCTAGCTGCCTTAAGTGTAACTGGAGTCAAGGCAAAATTTCCTCCTTGCTTCAATGCCAACAGGATCAGGGAGGGGGTAACTCAGTTTCAGCAGTTGTCAAGCAGTCCATGGGAAAAAACACTCCTGCAATGTGAGCACTTAACAATACATCCACATATAATTACATTTAATTATAAAGAAAAGACATCATACCTCCAAAGATTAAGGTTTTTGAACCTGAATGTTGTACCTAAATGCAGTTATACAGATTATACAGATGGCATTGTACTCCAGCACTTCAATGTCTTGCTTGCAGTGAGTGGCCCAAAACTGAACACAGGATTTGAGGTGTGGCCTCATCAGTGCTGAGTACAGATGGACAATCGCTTGCCCATGTCTGCTGGCCACAGTATTTCTGATGCACACCAGGATGCCATTGGCCTTCTTGGCCATCTGGGCACAGTGCTGGCTCATTTTCAGCTGCTGTCAACCAGTCCTGCCTAGGTCCTTCTCTACCAGGCTACTTTCCAGTCACTCTGCCCCTAGCCTGTTGTGATGCATGGTGTTGTAGTGACCCACATGCCAGACCTGGCACTTTGCCTTGTTAAGCCTCATACTATTGATCTCAGCCCATTGATCCAGCAATGTAATTGAGCCTGAACCAGTTCTGCTGTTGCAGACTCTGCCTTTGCCTGGTTTGACCTCCTGCAGCTCTGCCATGGGCTTTCTCTTCTGCATTTTCCTTTGTGCTTTGTGGTGTGTCTACACACACATCACAAATGCTTTCTCCCACCCTTCAATACAACCCTATACAATCTTGGGCCCATGCTGCATTTCTTTCGCTTGAATGGTGCTGAAAGACTAGGTCTCTGCATCAGACCCTGCCTTTGACCTCAGCACACACTGAACTGGGGGAGGAAGGGTCAGGAGCTAGCACAGATGATGGGGACCTGGTCAGCCCCCAATGAGGGTGGTATCTCCTACCTCTTCCTCCATGACTAAACTCAGTCTCTTCAGATCTGCTGGTGGCTCTTGGACCCTGCTCAATCCAGTGACACATGCAACCTGGCTGCCTCTGACAGCTCCCACTGTGAGTTTCCATGTTTCTCCACACAGATCTGGCTCCTTTCTGCATGTGGGGAGACACATTCTGGGCCTTTTTTTGGCCTCTGTCTTCAATGTTTTTCCTAATAAGTTCTCACACTGCTCATTTGCTCACAGACAAGCCACAATTGTTGTTTTGGGGATCCCAGAAAAGGTGCTGGAAGAATCAATAAAAGTCATCAGACATGGGTCTGGAGTGGTAGGTGTTGTCAGGAGATGCCAGCTGTGTCTGTTGTGGCTTCCTGAGGGCTGCTGAGGTAGCCAGAGGCAGGGACCCTGTGTCACTGGAGAGTATACAGGAAAAAGAGATGAGGGAGAAAACAAGCCTGCTGCTTTTGGTTCAAGACACCAGAAGCCTTGGACCAAAAGATAAAGGAGCAGGAGATGTGGATCTGCTGTCCTGGACTCAACATTACCAATTTAGCCAAAGTTACTGCCCTTCTGGAGCTGCACAGGTGGCATTTGAAGTCACTGTTTTGAATCCCTTCAAAAGCACAAGCCCACCCAAGTCAGGACTTTCACAGTGAGTCTGGTATCATACAGCACTACGTAGGTCCTGAGATATGTGCTTGGCATCACTCAGGCTAGAAAACCTGGGCATTGTGTGCCCTGCCAAAGCACTTGGAGGTGGTCATGTCCAAAATAACTGTGGAGAAACACCTTCTGAGGGACCAGGCTGGAAGAGGTGCAGAAGACCTGCTAATGGGACTTGATTGCACTGCTTTTCTGCCCAGCAGTTTCCCAGAGCCAGACCGGAGTTCAGAGGATGCCACAGCAGTGAACACACCATTGATCTCCACAAATGGCAACTTTACCATACTGTGCACTTCTCTCTGCTCCTGTTCCTTGACCACATAGTCACCTCTTGTCTTCCAGATATGGTGATAAGAGGATGCCAGACCTGCCACCTCACATGGACCAGAAAAACTGGCATGTTGCTTCTGTAGGACAGTTAACCTTGCAAGTGGTGCCATGATCCAGGATGAGCTGCTTTTCCCAGGGACAATGCTTGACCTGAGAATCCAAGAGACATTGCTGCTCCTTCTCTGTTGGGAAGGTGCCCCACAAAACTCCCCAAAAAGCACAGAACAGAGGTCAAGAGGGCTGGATACAGCCTGAGGTCTTAGGCAATACACCATGGCTTATGCCAGCAGAGGAAAGTTTCTGCATGGTCTTCTATCAACCACTTGATATGGAGCCTGTATTTGGGTACATCCACAATATCTGGATTTTAATTTGCCTCCAAATCTTCTTAGAGTGGGAAGGCAAAGTCTTAGGTGAGAATCTCCCTGCATGCAGACTCCTTGCATGATGCAGCAGGCACCAGCTTCAGGGATGCCCTTGCTCCCCAGCCCCAGGTCAGGGCTGGAATCAGCTGCCTACCATGCACTGTGCTCAGGTGTGTGCGTGCACAGCTGTGTGATTCCGGCAGTGATTTCCCAGCAGACCGGGAAGGAAAAATGAAAAGTAAAATGAAATTGTAAAACTCTGTCTGCTCTGTGGGAAATGCTCAGGTAATATGAATAGCAATGGAGATGAGGCAACCCCCTACTACTTTCTAAATGGACCTAGCAAGCGTATGCAACACTAGCAAAACCAGAATGATCATCATCTTCCTCTTGAGGGATTCACAAACTTCTGAATTTATTTTCCTGATTACAATACACTCTGATTTTTTTCCTTTTCTCTTATTTCCTTTTTTTTTTTTAATGAATAAATACAGCATCTTGTACCACCTTTTTACAGTAGAGCTTAAGGAGCACAGCCACCTTACCACAGCCACCTGTAGTAGCTTGGCCACAGCCAGTCAGTACGTAGGTGCTGAAATCCAGTATAGCAGGAAGGGTCATAGGAAGATCTCTTGGAGAGAAGTAGAAGAAAAAAATCAGTGAAAACTGAAAAGAGGGTGAAAAAGTGGCTGAGGAAGAAACAAGGGAGTCTGGGGCGAGTGGTCCCATGTGGGCAGCCTCCTTCATTTTCTTTCTGTACAGCCAGGCCTTGGGCTTTCACAAGAGGCATTCAGGTATGATCCCCTTAACACCTCTGCTTCTCAAAATCTCCACACCTCTAACCCCCTGCCTAGGATTTACTGGTCTGTTTCTGAAATGGCTTTCCTCTGGTGACATCCTTGTTGAATAATATGGACTTTGCAACATGTGAGATGAGAGCAGCTGAATCACATCTTTCCTCTGTGCTCCCCAAAGTAGAAAGCAGCTCAGGCCTAGAGGCAAAAGAGGGTTTTGTTTTTAGCTGCCTGAAACAAGCCTGTTGTCTTTACTTACTGCCCATGGTGTTTTACTGAGTGCTCTATGCCAGAGCAAAGAGGGTGCAAGACTATGGCCCTACCACAACGTTTCCCATCCCTACTGTCCTGGGAGTCAGAGCAGTGAGGAGAGGGGCTCACTGGAGTGCTCCAGATGTGCACATGTGCTGGTGACCTCATGGGCAGTGGGGACAGACACTGAAACTCCCAGTCCCCAACTGTGCTTGAGGCACCATGTATTATTGAGGAGGGAGGGCATCCCACCACTTGAACCACAGGCTCCCAGCACAGCTCAGGGGACCAACTCCACCCATAGATCACAGGAAAATACAGGCATACAACCAGGTCAAGTCTCCGAAATGGTGAATGATGTCCTCTTCTCAGTCCAGCTCGAAGACACTGCACTCACATAGCCCTTCTTAGCAAGTTGTTCTCTTAAGCTTTAACTGCAGTGAAGAGTTCACTTCTAAAGTCACTGTTTTTATTTCCTAGAGGCAAAGGAGACTCAACCTTTCTGCAGGCTTTCTGGGAAACCTTGGGTTTGGTTCAGCTCAGGAGGGCTCTGTGGTGCCTCAGCAGAGCCTCCCAAAGAGATGGAGCTCACCATAAGGTCCTATTAGGTTTCATGCCTTTGCATATTTATTTTTCTAATTGCAGTATACTTTTATAGCAAAAAGGATTTGTAGGATGCTTTTAGATAGAAAATCACTCTTTGTTTTTATTGTAATATTTTTCTATTCATTAGTGGTTAATTATGATGGTCTGTCTACTTGCAACTTTTTGTGCTCCTATATTGACTTCCTTATATACATGGAGCCATGTTGAAGCTCATTCTAAAGAGTACTGCAAAACTGTACAGTTATAGGATTTTTGATGTGCATTTTTATACCACTTGGGAGTCAGATCTGAACTGAGGGTCATTAATAGAAATTCAATGTCACTGAAATATCTGCCCTTGACAAACCCTCCTGTCCACCTTTGTCTCTTCTATCATTTCATTTGTCCCTCTGGTTTGTAATCCAGGAGTTGGTATTTTCACTGGGCTTTCGTAGCAGAGCACTGTACAGTATCATGACTGCTTTCTATGAGAAAGGGCTAAACAAATGCAATCACAGATTCATACAATTGATAAGGTTGGAAAATATATCAAGTCCAACCATTAACCCAGCACTGTCAAGTCCATCACTAAACCATGCCCCTGAGTGTCACATCTACATATCTATTAAACACCTCTGGGGAGGGTGACTTAACCACTTCCCTGTGCAGCCTATTGTAATGCCTGACCACCCTTTGATTGAAGAAAGTTTTCTTAATATCCAGTCTAAACCTCCTTCAATACAACCTAAGGCCATTTCCTTTCATCCGACCGCATATTACTTGTGAGAAGAGATTGACCCTCATCTCGCTATAACCTCCTTTCAAGTAGTTATAGAGGTCCATAAAGTCTACCCTCAGTCTCCTTTTCTCCAGGCTAAACAACCACCTGATCTCTCAGCTGCTCTTCATAAGACTTGTGTTCCAGACCCTTCATTTTCAATTGCAGTATCACAGAATGGTTGGGGATGGAAGGGACATAGGCAGGTCATCTTGTAGTCCACGAAGCCTGGCTAATAGATGGAAAGTGTTCTTGCTTGTGGCAATGTAAATCAGGAGTTAACAGGAGTTAACCCATGGTTAAGCCTGAGTTGATTGGTTTTGGCAATGTTCTTGGATTGGGAGGCAAACTCTAGAATTTCCCAAAGGATCTCAGAAGTAAAGCTTGATTTACCTTGCAAAATATGAACTTTCAATTTACAAAGAAAGTACAGTATTACTGACCTACAGAGCCAAATAATCACTCAGGCTGGATAGGACCACTGAAGTGCAGCCACTCCACTAAGTTTCTTGCCATTCACAAACTTGACGTTGGGTACGGTCTGTTCCAGGCCACTGGGAGGCATCCAACAGGATTCTTACAGAAAGTGGGAAAACACCTGAGCATGAGGTCAGTCTGAAGTCAGGAAGTACGTCAGTGTAGGGAAGGAACAAACCCACGCCAGGATCTGAGGTAGATGCAGCCTGGCTGAGAGACCCACTGTTACCTGCACGCAGCAGCAGCACACTCATCAATTGCTGCCAGCAGTGCCAAATCTTATTTTCCAGGTCATCAATCTTACTAGTCACTGTAAAACATTATATAACTCCACTCTATTTGAAATTCAGCTTGCATCACATCTCTGTAAGGCTTAAGCCAAAGATCTGGGCAGATTTTGCAAAATCAGATCCAGTCTGTTTAAGGGTGCCTCATGTTTTTGTGGTTGTGGCTTAGTGTGTGCTGCTCCCTGTCTCTGAGACACCATGCCTCATTCACATGGGCTGTGCAAGGGCCATCAGGCATCACCCCAAAAGCCTACTAAAGTGTCCTGCCAATCTTAGTATAGTGGGCTATCCAGCTGAATGTCTGAGAGAAGCACATATAACCAGGTGATGAAATGAGTTACTCAGCTTTGCTGGAGTAGCTTTGTGTAGTGTTGAGCTTGTAGCAAGACCAATGCTGGCTGGAAGTATCCCAGCTCTCCCCTCCATCCTCTGCTGATGGGAGAAATACACAGCCAAGGTGAAGGATAAACAGCGAGGATATGCTCAAAGGAAGAGCTCACCATTTTGAAAACCCAGTGCCATTTTTTGCTCTCTGCACCAGCCTTGACTAAAGTATCAACTCACATTCATTCCTGAGCCTTCATATAACCCACAGTGCTCAGTCAAATGTCACCCAACCATGCAGAGCTCCATGGTATCTCTTCTCCATGTTACCCTATTTGCAAATTTTGCAGGAAGCAAAGGACAGTTTCAAGACGGGACAGTCTAAGAGGCAAGAAAATGAGGAAAGCCTTAGCTGGCCAGACCAAAAGTCCATCTAAGCAGGATTCTGATGGTTTCTTGTCAGACAAAGGAGTCAACACATAGGAAAGAGTACAAAAACGGTGTGGGAGCACACTGCATGCAGCTTGCCAGCTGAAGGCCATAGCAAGCCTACTGCAGCGAACAACCATATAAGACCATAAAAGCAGGAATAATCACAAATCTTCTCATCCCTGCATGCAAGCTACATTGCTGCCTATCTTTCCCAACATGTTGTGTGGGTGTGACAACAAAAAACAATAAAGATGCTAAAAGTAAACTCTCCACAAAAATCACCATGGAGCTGTTAATGCAATTCTCTCCTGCAGGACCAGCTGGGTAAGGGGACCAGCCACACCTGACGGATGCAAATCACTTTGCCAAGGCACGCATAAACAGCACTCAGACCTGGCAAAGATGAGAGTCATGGCCGGTCCTGCCTGGAATTTAGATGTGGCTCCTGTTCACAAAAATCTTTCCTGATTGTGCTCTGCTAGTATTTAATATCTGTGCAGTTCATGTTCTCAAACACTCTAAAGCCCTAGCTGGTCACCACAGGCTAACTCTGCATTTAAATATTGGGGGACAATAAATATCACATTGTTAAGTTTGGGCAAAGAAAAATAGCTCTTTGCCTTGAGTTGGTTAGATGGGTGACTAGTCAGTGTGAATCACAAATGTTACAGTCCAATACATCATTCCAGACTGAGTGCGCTGCTGTGGAACATGGTTATGTTCCCTGATTTGATGGCTTATTTAACTAATCAGCACAGCAGGAGTAGTTCATTCCAACTATTCCGATAAATGAGAGCTCTGTAATTTGCACATGCAGCTGTAATAGTTGTAATGCTTCATTCCTGCTGCGCTGCTTAGTTACATAAACCATCTAGTTGGAATCAATACTTATTTACTGTACCTAATCAACACAGTTTGAATTATAAACATGCAGAATTTGCATGTGAGCTGAGCTGCTGAGTTTTCCCTCAGGTACTAATATAACAGTTTCTTAATCCATTCAAGGGGGCAGGAGGAAAGGATGTAAAAAGTAGTGGAACAACTAATAGCCCATGTGAAGGCTTTGTTAGGTCTTTTCATGGGAAATGCAGGAGTTTGACATTCATAACAGGAGGCTGCTGGAAACCATGTAGGAAATCCACAAGAGCAGCCTCTGCTCTGTTGCAGAAACTTTGATCAGTAATTTCCAGGCAGCTTTCAATTACCAGTGGATGGGCTGATGGGCTGGAGGCAGGAGGAGATGAAGGTCCAGATCTCATCACAAAGTCTGGTGGCATTCAACAGCCCCTGGGACAGAGGAGGGCTGGGGAAAACCTCCATGTTGCGTCAGAGCTCCTATACCACAACTAGTGAACAGCACTCCCAGAGGAGGTCTGATTGAGAAATAATAGATTGTGCCTATTTCCTACGTGGTACCTGATGTACAGCACAGATACAACATCCTTAACTAAGGCACATGTGGCTCATCATGTGTAACACTCCTTCTCATCAAACACCCTCAAGTCTGAGCTCTTGCCAAGACTGATATTAGCAGTGAAAGACAGATTAGGGGATGGCTGACCACCCACTCCATAGCCTCTTCTTGTATCTTCCTTAAAATGCTGGCCACAGTGTACCCCAGGTGCCAGTGGGGTGAGCTGTGCTGGAGGAAGAGAGGTCTTTGCCCTAATGGGAAGAGGGGCTGCTAGGCCTGGGAGCCAGGGCTCTGCTGGACCAGGCAAAGTGGTGGCCAGGATCTGCCTCCCTTCTCCTCAGAATGCACATCATGAAATATTAAAATAGTACCATGTTCTGTGTCCATTTGGAAAGGAACTGCACAATTTTGGGTGTGGGAGAGGGGGGTAGGCTGAAAAGGAAAACTATTTAATCCTCAAAAAGACATGGTTTAGGACTTCCAGTTCTCAAACAGGCTTGCCTTGTCATTTTTGTTTTCATTTCAATTTAAGATTTTTTTAAAAAAAGAATATTCTCCTGGAGGAATGCACAGCCAGTTTGTCACAAACGTGTTTAATCAGAGCAGTTGGAAGGCAAAAGATGGTGATTGCTGTGAGCTCATGTGTCTTCACATGATACATCTGGGGTTGTCTTTCAGAACTGGCTCCAGGCTTTGCAGTGTTCTATGCAAAACTGAATTTCTCTGCCCAGAGGAGGCAGATGAAATGAGCTTGCCTGGGGAGGCAGTTTTGCTGCCCTGTCTGCCCTGGGCTAGGAGAAGTTGTGTTTGCTGGTGTACCAGCATAACCACTGGCCCCTTGGGGAACAGCAAGCTGGAGAACTCTGCTTCTCAAGGTATCCAGTGCTTGTTGCCTCAGCCATCTGCACTATGCACAGGCACCAGATCCTGTTTTCAATGCTGCAGATTGTCTGAGATGTCTGCTTGGGATAGCAGCAGTAGCTCAGGTCATGGGGCAGCAGTTCGGGGCTAGTCGGGTTCACTGAGGCATCTGAAATGCTCACCTATCGAACCCTATGTTTTAAAACAGAGATGAGAAGACCTTTTCTGGCAGGGAAATTACTGGGTATTGTATTCCAATGTTTGGAAAGCACTAAGATACACTGAAGGAGCATGTGGACTCAAAATATCGTATCTCACTGAAGCAATGTACCTCCCTCCCTGCTGCACCATGGAACAAAATGTCCCAGGACCACAGCACCAAAATACCTTGCAAACCACAGCCCTTTGGGCATTAGCTTGCTTTAGGAATCTCCCTCTGGCTTTTCCAGCAGTGGTAAAGGAAATGATGCCAAACATGACAGCCTGCTTGCCTAGGCTTTGCAGGCCATTACATGGCAGGTCCCTGTAAAGAGATAAAGGCTTTAAATGGGGTCTGTCCCCCCAGACAAAGGCCAATGTACCTGATACAAGGGTAGGGTTTGTTCCCAACCTACTGAAAGACTTCATAAGGCCAAGACATGGCCTCTGCACCATGTATTTTCCCCAGTAAACTGCAGTGAAACCTTTTGTGTAGCACAAAGTGAGTATGTGAGCCTGTGAGCTCAGAAATCAGTCCTCCTAAGGCAAATGCAGCACATCTGTGAGCAAACATTATCTTCTAGGAACAATTTTAAAATCAGCATGTGGAATACTATGGCGCACGATTAATTTTTGCTATTATTGGAATTTTTTTTACTGAATGGCATTTTGTGGCATAACTGGAATGGGCCTTGCAGCCACCCCATCACCCGTGACTGGAGAATTGGACATCAGCTCCAAAATTCAGCAGAAACTCCTTCAAAGCCCATGGAATTGTTAACAATAATTGCATCATGGCACTTGGTTGCAGTATGCTTTTCGCAGCGTCCCACAACCTGAAAGCATCTCCTAGCTGGGCTTCGTGGTGTACTAGTTAAAAAAGGAATAATTCAAGCTCTTCTCAGATCTCTGCTTGCCCTAGTACCCACAGTGTTTAAACCCTGTGATCAAACCAAACATATTTAATACAGACTTGTATAGATTTTTCACCAGCAGGTGCATTTTTACCTTTCCAGGATCTTTCTTGATGGCCTCTGCCTGAGTTTGAGGAAGATCTAGTCAGGTTAAGGAAACTGAACCTCTGTATCACTTTGGTTCTCAAAGGATCCCCTCCCTTAGGATACAGACGAAATGGCACAAGCCAAGGTAGACAGTTATCCTGGTACACAAATGTGTTCCCCTGTGTAAGTGCATGTCTATAATGTATGTGTTCTCAGTACATGACTACAGAGCAGACCTGCACTGATAGCTGTGCAGGGGCAAAGCCTTGAATGCAGCCCAGAAGGCGCCTGCCCCTTCCTTCCTCCCCGCTTTCCGTATTTGCTGACAATCTTTCGCATTTGCTGGTTTTACAGCATTGCAGAGTCCTGCAGGCTGGTAGAACTTGCTTAAAACACATCACAGCTGCTATTGCATTTGCATCACAACTTTTGCCTGGTGCATTTTTGTTTTGGCTTTGCTGCATCCTCAGGGGGATTCTATACATGAAATCTGTGCATTGGGGTGCTCGTCATCCTGTTCAGTTTGTGTGTGGAAGGTAGCAGAGTAATGAAGGGGTTTACACCTTCATTTTTTATTTAACTCAAAATGTGTTTTCAATCATTATCTATTCTGTGTCTGTGAGCATTTCAAATGCCTGAGTGGAGGTGTATACGTTGATATATTAGCTTTGACTTTGTTATCTACCTCAGACTTTGATGGGTGCCACTGGGACAGGGATCTCAGAATAATTCCTCCAAGACAACAACAAAAACAATAAAAAGACAAAATTAATATGATATTAACATAATAACATAAATATAAACAATATATATTATATTGATAATATAAAGAAATGTCATAACTATAACTATAAATAACATGATATAAAATAACACAATACAAACAATAACAAGGTTTGACCATTTCTCTGATGTTTCTGATACATGTCTGCATACATGTTGTATGAGAACAGGCCAGGATAAAATTGCAGCTTAAACTGATGCTCATTTGATTAAATCCTATTTTTCTGAATCTCCCTGATCTTGTTCTTTTTCTTCCTAGTGGGACAATCATCCCTCTCCCACTGCCAATCCTCTAGCCATTTTCCTGATGAGCAGGGTTGTGCTTATCACAACAGGGAATAGGAACAACACCCTTGACTGAACTTACTGACACAGCCCAGATTCTCCATAGGGCATCAAGTTTGAGGAGCCATCCCAGACAGATGAGGTGAATGTGAACCATGAATAAATTAAAAAATATGTCCCTTAGAATAAATAAGAAAAAATACAAAAATGAATGCAGGAATAAGATGCAGAGGGCAATATTGTCCACAGAGCGCCTGGTGTCTGCCATGGTATTTGCCCACACCTGCCCTTGTATAGGTTTGCAGCAGACTGAGGTGGGGCCTTGGAGCAAAGCACAATTTGTGGGTCCATGGGTGCTTACCAGAGCAATCCCTCACGATGGGGCCAGCACTAACCAGCAGAGGGCAATGCCAATATGTATTTTACACATACTTACAAGGATGGAGGATTCAGAACAGCATGTGGACAGTGCAGAGAGAATGGCCATTGGGACATGACATCACCACCACTAGCAAAGCTATCAGACCCAGGTTTCCCCTCTCTCCATGGCCATGACTGTGCAACAAAGCTCAGCTTCCAGCAAAGGCAGCTGCCCCCATGCCCTGCCCCTTTTACTCTGGTATGCTACATTTATTAAAGTGCATGTATATTGGCTTCTTTGTACAGCTGGCTGTGTGGCACATTAGCTGATTTGTTATCATCCCAGCAAGAAAGGCAGTCAGACCTTAGAGTAGCACTTAAAATACTATTTATTAAAGCTAACAGCACAAAGAAAGAGGTAATAGTATAGATAACTTAACATACCCTTAGGGGCTGTGAATCTCAAATTTAGCAGCATCCAACTGGCCTCCCATCAGGTACAGCACAATGTAACCCTATGAAAGGGTTACCCCATGTTGGTCATGGTGGTGTAATTGTGGTATGGAGTGGGAGCTGCTCACAGGTTTTCCACTCCAGTGATCCAGCTCAGACTGTCCTGTATCAAGGGAGATGTGCAGTGTGTTGCAGCCCTGGAGCCAGCTGGTATGTGGGGATTACCAACCCTTCCCATCAGGATCACTATAGGTAGGAACACTCCGCTCCCCTCTCCCCAGTCCTAGGACAACTTGTCATCATGTTGGTACTTGGGCTTACTCTACTGCTTCAGATACAGGTAGCAGAAATATAAATCTAAGAAAAATCAAAGAATTTAACTATAATTTCATCAGGGTTTTTTTTTGCTCAACAAAGGGTGTTGTGCTTTCTCAGTATGTTGGTCCCAGATTTTAAATAGCTGTTTCCCATCTAACAAAGCAGAAATTGTATCAGCCTGAAAGACAGTCCTTTCATTTTTATCTCCCTTTTCTGTCAATAATCATATACATACCTATGTTTAGTTGCATGTGTCCATTCATGAAAGGCAAGAAAGCAATTCTGGCATGAATATGCTTGTTCACATGGTGAATCTCCATTTGCTTGAATAAAATTCAATCTCCAGACATCTGTTTACCCATCCATCCAAATACTGATCCATCCAAATACTGATCCATCCACACAAGCAGAAAACCCCATAAAAATATTTCAGAAAAACAACCAAAAAGGCACAGTTTCAGCTGTAATAAACTGTAGGTAATAGACAGTCCTATTTTTAGATTTTTTTTACAACCCATCCCTCTCTGATTTATGCTGCACTACCAGTATATTTATGATGGGAAAAGTAGGTGAAAAAACAACTAGCTGCTGGCTGGGCAATTTTTAAAACTCAGTTTTACTGCTTCTGTTCACCTTTTGAAATATTAGGAAACAGTCAGAAAAGATAACTTGAAGAGAAATTCTGCTGAAATCTTTCATCTGGTGGGGGTTTTTAAGCAGGTGTGTTAAGTAATAGGAGGAGAGTTCTGCTTTCTGACAGAAACCATGTAGGTAAGAAATGCAAATCTTTTAAGATGAAGTTTTGATCATAAATAAAAGAGTAATCTGTTCACTGCTCTTACAATTCAGTGGCTGCAATCAAAAGGGACTGAACCAGTTTCATACTTGTATGGTTGGGACCCTAACTCAGTATATGGGAAAGACATAAAGTCTGCCTTTCAAAGTCCTCCTCTTTTTCATGCAGCTGGCGTCTGTATCACCTTCTATTATCTTCTTTAGTGCTGCTGGACTATCTTGAAGAATCCAGGGATTGGAAGGGAAATGTCTCTGTCTACCAGTCTTCTACTATTACTGAAATTTATTGACCTTTTATATATAATTTTTGAACTTTTATCCTAGCCCAAACTTGTAATACTGAAGAAGAAACTGTGGGTCACATGAGAGAAGAGAGTACCTGAACAATAAGAACCATCATTCAGTGTTCCTCAGTACTGAGTTCAGCTCTGCGCCCCTAAAATTAAAAAGGACATTGAGGTGCTGGATCAAGTCCAGAGAAGGGCAACTAATGCTCATGAAAGGCCTAGAAAACATGTCTTAAGAGGGATGGCTGAGGGAGCTGGGTTTGTTTAGTCTTGAGAGGAGGAGGCTCAGGGAGGACCTCACTGCTCTTTACAACTCCCTGACAAGAGGCTGTGGTGAGATGCAGATCAGTGTCTTCTACCATGCCTGTAGTGAGAGGGCAAGAGGAAATGGCCTTAAACTGGGACAAGGGAGATTCAGATTAGATATCAGAAAAAAAAATATCACTGTTAGGGTGGTCAGGCCTTGGAACAGGTTACCCAGGGAGGTTGTGGGGTCACCATCCCTGGAGATGTTTAAGAGGCATCTGGGTCCGGTGCTGGGTGATATGATTTAGTGGTTGAGGGGTTACAGTGGTAGTGCTGGGTTGATGGTTGATGATCTCAAAGGTATCTTCCAACCTGGATGACTCTGTGATTCTGTGTTTGTCATTAGGATAAACATGGTACTAGCAAGTGGTGGAGAGTCCTTTTTTCCTGCTTGAGTGGTTGCAAGTTTGTGATACAATATGGGACACCCCAAGAACATTTATACAGTGCCAAATAAATGATGTTGGTATAAAACTGTCCATTTTTTCAGCATCCTTCACCTTTTACCCTGCCTTCCTGCATGCCTCATAATTTCTTAGCCTCATCTTCCCCAAAAGTGTGACCAAAAATTAATGGCATAACACTCCCTGTTCCTCACCAGGCTTTTGTTTCTTTAGCATCTCCTTGGGCTTGATAGATTTTGCCTAGCTACCTTCCTGCTCTTTCAGCACCTCTCCAGCTCCTTCATGCAGTGTTGAAAGACTCTTTTCCCTTTGAGTGGTCCCTGCTTCTTTCTTGGGTCCAGCAGGAAGGGTGCAATAGACAGCAAGAGAGGGAGCTTGCTCATGGGAATTTTCTTCCTCATCAGCTCCACTGAAGCATCTGCTGGGAAGGGTCTTGGCCAGGTCAAACAGAAGCATTTGCAAGAACAGGCCCCCATGGAGAGGATCTTTTACCTTGTTTAGGCAGACTTGACATCACAGGGACCATCCTTACCAAAATCCGCATGGGACACACCACAATACAATCCTGAGCTTGTGCTGCTCCCTTGCCCTAACAATGGCTCAGGAGGTTTTCCATTATTTATTCCTTATATGCCAAAGCCACTGACTTATTGATGTCTCCATCCTGGAGTGTTTAGATTCCCTCGTGGCTCTGATACCATCATTAATTTAGAGGTTGCTTCAGCTGTGGGCATTGCTCCTGCTGGTCCCCAAGGGTTGTCTGTCCCCTGCCCAGGGCTGCTCTGGCTTGGGTATCCTTATTTTATAGAGGATAGCTCATCTACCAAATCTATCAACAAATATATGTCAGAAGGAAAGCAAAAAGATCCAGAGGTGATCAGACTTCAAAATCTTTGGTTTTAACATTAAGAGTGTAGCACATTTCAATAGCATGTACATTATGTCACCATTAGAAACACTAGAAACATTAGAAAGGTATGTTAAAGACTGGACCAAATAATTTTACTGCAGCTTAGCCTCTAAATTAGATAAATGTGACAGGATACAAGTCTGTATCATGGTGAGCTAGCACAGGAAAAGTCAGTTCCCAGCATTTCCAGGTCAGTTTAGGGCATGCACATCACAGAACCTGGCAGTGGGAAGGAAACAGACATCTTACATTTCATTCCCTGCCTTTCAGATTCCAGTAGCAATGATGAACTCTGATCAAAGCAGGTTTTTAGGAATTTATGATCCATTGAGGTTATTGGGCCTTGTCCTTAGGTCAACAGGTCTCTAGGGGGTCATTAATCTCTAGGAAATGCTCTGCTTTTATTGCTGTTTAAACAATGAGTAACAGTGAATTACAAGACTGTCATTGCCATATATCAAGTGGTTCGAGCTTGGTATATCTGAAGTACATTAACAGGTGCCAACTAGCTAAAATTAGAAGTTTGTTGCCATTCATTTGTATTTTCTGTTGTAGAACTGGTGGTTGGGTTGTACTGAAAGTTAATGTGACATAAAACTTGCAATGCTTTGCAGAAAGAAGAAAAAAGAGATACTGGAAAATGCAATACAAAATTATCTTTTGCAATGCTGTTTATTGAACAAAGCCTCCAGCCTCTTCTATCTGAGATACACTTTATATAGGCCACATGAGTCTTGCAGGAGGAATGAGGCATAAAGATCAGGAAAAAAATTAAAGAGGGAGTGTATTTTACATAGCTCTCATTTTCAGGAAAAGAAACAAGAAAACATGAACTGAAACAGTTTATTAATAGATTATGCATTTTCAATAGCACGTAAAAGCTTTCTGAGAATCCTTACCTTTACGTGAAGTTGACCACAATGGACAAAGTGATATTTTCAATATGATTTGAGGGGAAAAGGAATTAATGTGAAAGGGAAGCTGCTGTGAGCCAGAGGTGTTACTTGTTAAAATGAAAAGTCCAATACACCTCTCAGGGAAAAGCTAAGGCAGTGTTGTATGTGTGAAGTGCCTATGGCCCTAAACTGAGAAATCCACATCAAATTTCCCCATATTGCTTGCAAATATTTGCCTGAGCCACTCCTCTGCAGGGTGCTTTTTCCTGATACAGGGTTGTGTGTGCATGCTGGACTGGACACAGGGAGCAATTTTAGCAACTAAGATACCACTGACCTCTGCTGGGAGTAATCAGATACATTCAGCTTCTGTCATGGGCCCTTGTGCTGCTCAGATGTGGTAAAGATTCATCTTGCAGGGGCAGGCACACATGTATATATGTTATGCACACCTATGTGAAGCAATATGCAGCTTCCATCCTTGCTGGCAGTGCAATTTTCCAGGTGGCCAAGTGGTGAAAGGAGTAAAATCCATCCTGGACTTGCAAAAAGAAATTTCTTTTGCAGTGAGGAAGACTTGGAAGAATCCCTACCAGTTTTCTCTAGGATATAACATCATACACATATAAACATACAAGATTCATGGATCTTTTTGTTCCTAAGAGTTGAAGGGTGAGGATGGTCTGGCCTGTAAGCAACGTGACTGAAAAGTTTGTGATAAATAGCACATCTTCCAGGTGGCTCCTGACAAACACATTGCAAATGCACTGAGCATGAACGATACAGTTTCAGTCAAATAAATGTTTAAACTGGTAATGCACAAAATACATGGGGAAGAGAGACAGACTGTGCAACAAAAGAGCTCAGATAAAGAGGTGTCATTGAGAAATCATCATCTTTCCCATTCAAATAGGGCTAGTATGGAATGACTTTTCAAGTAAAGAAAAAAGATCTTTCTCTCCATGAAATCCAGTGTAGGCATGTTGTGGTTCAGGGGAAAACACAAACTGGAAGCAGCCCATTGTATTTCAACAGGGAAAGTCAGAGATTATAAACTGAATAAATTTGTTCACTTATAATGAATGGCATGAAATAACTACTGTAGAGTAGAAAACAGCTCAGATGACCCTGCAATGGAGTAGTAAAGTAAATTCAAGGTACCATGTGAAATTTTGCTCAATAATAGTTTGGGCTGGAAGTGATACTGGCCATACAAATAACAGCACACAGAATAGGACTACATCTGAGGTCTGCTTTGTCTAAAAAAGCAAAGTCAGTTTATGATAGAAGAACTAAACATTCAGATTGAACAAAAAAAATGTAGACGACCAGGATTTATTCCCTTATGGAAATATTCTAGCAGCATTCCAGCTATCTATTACAGGAATTTATTGTCACAAGAACAGAAGATGAATCAGGTGTTAAGACTGGCAATAGCAATGAAAATACTGATCTTGATTATATTAAAAAAAGAAATGAGAAGATTTAATGAGACAAGATTTAGCGTGGTTGAAGAAGGGTCCAGATTATAAGAAAGAGAGAAGAAAATGGATTTGTCCACAGTGACAGGTGACGCAAAAAAGGCCAAAGGGAAGAGATCTGGGTTTCATCTTAAAGAATTTGCATTGGAATGGTGGATACACATTCAAAAGCAAACACTGAAGGAATTAAATGCAAACACGAAAAGGACAAGATGAACCAAGTTTGAAGCTGAGCCAGAAAAACAGCCTCTGAAACTCTGGAAGAGGTTACAGTTGCCATTGAGGAACACAGAAGAGCAGAAAACAGATAAATGAAAGGCAGAATTAGGAGGGAGAAAATATTTTAAGTATGTGGGCAGAAGTATTTTTTCTGTTCTAGCCATTCAGATGAGCTGGTATTATCTTCACCTATGTTGTCTCTTAAATATAGAGAGGAGTTGTTAGAAATGGAGGACACCAACAAGAAAGGGCTTAGAATAGGAAAAAGCTGATTGGACTGTACCTCAAACTGCAGCAGTTAGTTCCATTTTCAGGCAGATAATAATGGAGGCACCAGATGCTAAACATAACTAAGCAGCCATGGAGATCTATCCTGTACTAACAAAAATTACCATGTGACCTTCAAATAACCACACAAGGCTGTTCAGCATCTTCCAGCTGAGAGGTGGCAGGAAAGACTACTGTTCCAAGTCCCACATGAAAAAAGAAAACCACATCCTTTGTGCTATGTGGTGAGAAAAGGCAGCAAGCTATTTCTGCTTCCTTCAGGCTCTGTGTTTGGGGTTTAAGTAGCTCAGCCTTTGACAAACAACAGCCACCTGTAAGCTGTCATCTTGTCCATCCCAGCTGAGGTGTCCATCCAGATGCTGTAAACCTCCCACTTCCACCTCTTGGTGGGTACCGTGAATCTACACTCAGATGGTAGGATATGGTCTTTAACCCAATTGTCTCTTCTGAACCCAAACTACAGTTCAACATCTTTATATATTTTTTGCTATTTTTTATTTGTCTGAGGGAAAGAGCACTCACCATAGTCCCCCTACTACTTAAAATTCCTAAATAAATACTTTGGCCCATCCTGTTTTGGCTGGACACTAAACTGTCCTTGTGCAGGCCAGACTGCAGTATTTTTTCCCACGTACATTTTTCTCATATCCCACATTAAAGACATCCTTAGAGACCTCTGCATGTCCTGTCCCCATGCACGTTTCTGGTAGCTTCTAAGTCCTTATGGAGGTCCCAAATGAGACAGGAATGGATTTGTTGTGTGAGATTTTCAGTCATAACTCAGCCATACAGAAAGTCAAGATATTTTGCCAAAGAGGTGCACATAGAAATCTCCCACTGGGTTTTGACTGTGCTGAAATACTGAACTAACACTTCTGTTGGGCAGTAATGTGGAACAAGGTACGCAGCACAAAGTACTGTGACCAAAATTTCAGCACAAAGCCTGTGGCTTATAAGAGCATAAAACCTGATATTAATGCACAGCCAATATCACGATTATTAATAACAGATACTGCAGAGTTAGTAACAGGGGAGGAAGACAAGATTAGTGTGGAAAAGTTATTTCAGGTTTGTTTATTTGATTACCTGGAATACAGTATGGGTAAAAGCAGTAGGAGCTGTGTCCAAGCAGAGCAGTGTAGGTTGTACTCATCAATATTAAAGCAATTATCTGTACAGATGTAGTAGCACTGATTTGTTACAATGACTGAACTATAAAATGTTACTATATTGCTGTTACATGCTCATCTTGTTAAATGACTAGGGCAGAATCCTGGATGGTCAACTGCCAAAATCTCTGTTCAGTCTTTTTCTTAGGGGATAATAGCTCAATTTACAAATCTGATTTGGTGGATTTCAATTTGGGAAGGAGACAAATAAATTGTGATTGATTGAGTGTCTTCTGGGTTGATTTGCAGCTGATATTGACCAAATTGTACTGAAAACTCAGAGGCAGAAGTTGCAATTGCAAATTTCTTTGTGATTTAGGTATTTGGGGTGGGATCCTGGTTCAGCTTAGATTCCTCCACCTAGGTGTCTCTTCTACCAGCCTCAGCCAGGTGGGTCACATTACCTGATGCCCTCTGAGATGCCCTATGGTTCCATGACACCTTTTCAGAGCTGGCAGACAGGACACAGTGATTACAGTAGGCCCACGCCCTGGGAAGTGAGACAGCATGTCCTACACTGTTTAAATCAACAAGTTGACACCTCAACTGACTCCATTTTTGAGGGGATGTTTGGACATCTGTTGGTTACAGCCAGAGAAGCCTAATGAGTCACGGAGCTTACCCGTTGTGAGAGGGGTGTCTCTGTTAACATCCATTATACCGTGGGATGCCCAAGGCTCACTGTCATGTCTCTTAGCCCCATGCCAATGTGAAAGGACCTCTGAGTGGCCCTACATGTGAGTGGTAAAATTGAACCTTGAATCACCACTGTTGAAAATTTAGACTTCTCACTGACATGGAGACCTGCTCATCTAGTTGGGTTACTAAACTGTATCCTACCCCAGCTGTGTGGACCTGGTGAGAAGACGGTTTCCTTGCACCCTGAGATCTGGCAAATTCAAATGACAGCTCAGTGACCAGCAGGTAAGCATCATCAGACTTGTTTGGAAATGGACTCATGCCTAGGAAGCTATCCTCCTACCAAGTGGAAAGTTTCTGATACACCAGTTTTGTGTTATGCTTGTCCTAGATGTGGTAGTTTGGAGATGGCTGCGCAATAAGAAGTGAAATAAATGTTTGTAAGGAAACTTTTGCCCAACAGCTTTTTCCAGGCTTCTCAGCCTTCCCTTAACTCAGTCCATGTGGGTGGTAGGTGCCCAGGGAAATGGCTGTCTGCAGCTGAAATGCTGAACTGTGTCCGTGGTGTGGCTTGTGCTCTGCTCTTTCCATCCCTTGTGACTGGCAATGCACTTTCTTGGAGTAAGGCTGTAGCATGCACTTTTGAATGGACATTTATATGAGTTTACTCAACACCCAGAAATCCCAAAATATAAGCAAGGCTTGCAGCAACTTTTCAACTCCTGTGTCACTTCATCTATCAGGTGTGGTATGATCTGGAGCTATGAGTTCCTTAGTCTATAGCATTTTTTCAAGTTAATGGTCAAGTAGACTATCAAATATCCTGTTCATAATAGGTGGAGAACTTAGCTGGGTGTAGGTATCTATAGCAAAGACTTTGCTGAGCTTATTTGGACATTTTGTTTGCTGATGTCTGATTTGCTTGTTTTATATGCCTCAGATGTTTTCTTGGCAGGCCAGTGCTTGTTAATCCTACTTACAAATTGAATTTGGAATTCTCTATTGGATGTACTTTCACAGCAGGTATATTTGTGTACACAGGTGTGGAGAAAGGAAAAGAGAGAAATAGCTGTGAGGCAATATACAAACATTTCTAAGACCCAGAGAATTCGCCTTTGAAAAAGACCTAATTGATGACTTCTTTTGTTCAGACCACAGACAAATTGTTCTCTTGAGTTCTTGAGTTTTGGTTGTTGGTAGGTGGGCAGGTCTAGAACATACAGAGTCATGCTGACTGGGTGAGGCATTTGGAGATGTGTCTGACTCCAACCAGACTCCACAGATGGGAAAAACATTTTGAACTGTCACTCATGAGACCTTAGTTCTCTCTCTCTCTCTGTGTGTGTGCGCGCGCGTGTGTGTGTGTGTGTGTGTGCACATGTGTGAATCTGTATGTGTATGCCAGGGAGCAAGGGAAGGATTTGAGACCTTACTGCACTATCCCTATGGAGAAACTCTCACAGGCTTCCTTTATCTACCAAATCCAGTAGCATCCCCAAACAAGCAGGAAAATGTCCTGACTTTTCACCTACTAGTTCTTTACCAGAAAATCACTTTTCCTTGTACTGTGGGAAAACAGGATGTTTTATAATAGGAAGAAACGCTGAATCTCTGGGGTTCTTTTCTCATGGCACCTACGGATTCCTGTTTTCAGAGCAAAAATGCCACACTCTTTTGTGTCACTTTCTATAAAAGAATGTTGATGGTCTAGCTGGCAGGACAAGTTACTGCTCAGCCTCTGGTGCAGCCTTTTGCTCTGTGGGTTAGTGAATCTGGGTGTCTCTCATCTCCCCAGTGCCATTATAAAACATACATACCTTTAATATACAGACCTACTTCTAAAACCCTTCACCCCTCTGTTGTCAAATGGGGTCAAAATTGGCTTGCACATTCAGAAGTTAGCACAGGAAAACGACAAGTTGATGACATGGTCATTTAATTTTTTTATGATCAAGCAGAGCAAAATTACAGATGACAGCAAGGACTTACTTGGCTGAGCTCCTGGGGAGAAATAGAGGTGATGGTGTATAGCCAGGGCAGAAAAAAAACAACTATTCCCAAAAGGGTTGCTGGGAAGTACCATCAATAAATCTCCTGGGTCCTCTGCTTTTGGCAGTTCTGGAAGTTTCTGGGATGGAGGTACCAGCTGTAGCAGACACTGAGATACCTTTTTTATCCCTCTGCATCCTCCTTTAGGTGGAGTCAGACACGGGATCATCTTTTACAAGGGGATCCAGCTGTGGAGCACCTGTGAATATCTTTGAAATTCTCAGACTGTGAGCAGGTAGCAGGAGTGACATATGACCAGTTGAAGATATTTCCTTCAACTCCATTTCCTAACACACTCCTTCTGCTCCTCCTCCCTCCAGGTCTGTAGTCTGTGGGTAATGGGATTTGTCTGTGATTATCAATAATTCATTGCCTTATACATTTAAGCTGTATATTTTCCTTGCAGAGTTCCTTTGCATATGGCTGAAAGCACAACAAAATTACCCTAAAAATGACAGTAACAATGCATTTCTTCTCCCTGATCACTTAATTTTCTAATGAAGAGTCTTTATTCATCTGAGTACTTTCCCAGCTAATGGCCCATCAAAAAAATCCATCACTTATACACCAAAAAATATGTTTTCACCCTCCAGAATGATGTCAGCAGCTCTCACACTGGCTGCACCTGGTGATGGCTAATGCAGTTAACCCTTGTTTCCCCCACAGGCAAGGTCACAAGTAGGAAAGCCATAATCCTTACAGCTGGTTATTATTTAAAGTAGTAACCTTCACAACTGGGATTCACCTGCCTGTGCAGCCCCTTTTCCTTGAACCTGACCCCCAAGTTCAGTCCACTTGTGCTGCTGTTGTTTCAGGAGCTCTGAGATAGACGTGAATAGTCCCAAAAAGGCAGCCAAGGGAGCTCAGCCATTGACATATCTCAGCTTGTTGGGGATTTCCAAGGTGTCAGCCAGGTTCCCCTTTCTGTTACCAGTGGGAAGCTCTGGAGATTTGTGCTGCTATTTGTGGACAGAGTGCTATGGACCTTGTGCCTGATGCAAACCCTGAAAGGCTAGGGACAGGACAAAAGGAATTAATTTCTTAATCTATATGTGTATATATATAAATATATATATATGAAGCAAAAAAGCCATATCAGAGTAGGGCACTGGCATATAAGTAGGAGGTCACATTATTCACTGAAGGAGTGATTTTGCTCCATTTCCATGTAAGGCAAGGATAAGGCCATACACAACTGGACAGAGTTCCCAGGAAATGAAACCTGAACATAAAACCCTGCCATCTCTCAGATGGCTGTTCCTGGGAAAGCTTCTTGCCCAGAGAGGTCTCTGATCTCACAGTCTTTGGGGAGTTAATCTCTTTGGAAAGGCAACCAGGCAACAGCCAATCTGGGCTATTTGGGGTCCAAAATTCGTGATATCTAACAACCATGGCCTAGACTGCCAAGCTCAGGTCTGAATGTTTTTGCTGGACAATGTCACACCATCTCACCTCTCTGCTCCCGTGTAGGACCATTTTTACAGGATAGGCCTGTCCAGAGTACCTGTTCCCTGGCAATTTATCTGGGATAATTTTCTGAAAGGAGCTTATAAATCCAAGCCAACTCATGTGGATACTCCCAGAAGAAGACAACACTCATCCTCAATACTTAACCTGAAAGATCTGCTTTCTGAAAACGTGGCAGGAGTTTTGAGTCCTTGCTGTAAATTTCAGTTCTTTTTATCTTTCTGGATGTGTTGACATTTTCAAGCTTTGCGTTGGGCAAGGACTCTTATTGATGGCAACCACCTCTCTTCTTGTCCTTTGTCTGGAGTGCTGGGGACTGGAAATGTAAGAGCTCAGACCTCCACTCTCATATGTCCCTGTGCATCACTATCATCCCATCTTTGTGGAATTGCTCTAACACAGGGGGAGCTGGAAGAGCCTGGCAGAACATCTTGACAGGACTGGAGGATATTTTTAATTGTTCAAGAGCATCACTGTAACAGCCGTAAATCAGTCAGCACTGACACAAGGCCACATTTGTCCTCAAATCCCAGAGGGCTCTCTCTGCATTTTTATTGTGCAGCTTGAGTGTATGCAATTTGCTGGTACACTGTACTTTTAGAAAGGAGATAGGCTTCTTTTGTATTGGCTCAGAAAGGTGAAAGTTTATAATTTAAAGAGCTTAGTGATGTCATTTGTACCTAGGGATTTACTTTTATGAGCTAGCTCTGTCTGCTGCTATGTGATGGCTGTATTTTAAAAATTTGTATTGCTTTATTGAAAAATCATGCTCAGGAATGTCAGACTGTATGCAGTGCTTATTAGTATGAAGTTGATCTAAAGGTCTATATGTTGGAGTAGTATTTATTTCATTTTTATTCACAGCTCTGCAAGGCTGCTCACATATTGTATTCAGGTTCACCTGTAGGAATGTGAAGCAGCACCGACCTCTGTGAAGCTACACAGAGTTTACACATTGGTGCAACAAGGTAAAATGCACTCTCAGAGCCCCACTTCCAGCTGAAATTCTTTGGACACTGATAAAGATTTTCTTACTTCACTCACAGTTTAAGAGTGGGGACATTTATGTTACAGTTGTTGTTTTAAGCAATACAATTGTTCATACTACTTGTTGCATTTTATTTATAGGAGAATTAAAATGCTATATGTTTAAATGAGTGGATCAAGGTCACATAATGGAGAAGTGAAAGTGTTTTGGGCAGAACAGAAAAGTGCAGAATCCCAAGGAGGCAGCCATTGCACCAGCACAGGACAGCTTCATCTCTCCTTATTTTAGACATCTCCACTGTACTTCAACTCAAACCTTCCCCTGCCTCTAAACTAGTAAAGAGAATAGTCCAGGGTCTCTTATTTCACTCTGAGACCAAGTGGTGTAACTCATGCTCGAACTCTTTTCCTTTTTTCTCCCATTGGTGAAAACTCTTTTAGACTGGTGTCTCAGGCCCTCTTGCCCTCTCTACCTCTCTACCAGGCATTATGTAAGAGCTAAGTCGTATTTAGTTTATGTAGCAGTCGTAGTGAGACTGATGGATATTAAGCTTTGCTATACAGCTACTCTAACTGCAGCATGTATATTCCTCTCTGTCACTGAATGGCTTTCCTTCCTGGAACTTCAGCGGTAAGATTTTCTCTCTGTCTCCCTTTCTCTGCCTCTTCTGTCCCTTTTCATTTCCTCATACCTTCCTGTATCACCCACTGTTTCTGCTTTTTCCCCTTAGTCCTTATTTCCAGACCAATGTATGCTTTCCTTCCATTTGTTTCCCTTTTCCTTTCCTTCAGTCTGTGCCCACACTCCAATTTTCTGTGGCTAAAAAAGTGACAAGTTTAAATGATACCTGAAGTTAGCACTAAAACACAATTATGACAATACTCCTAGAACTGAGGAGCCTCTTTCAGAATCCATTTTGGTACAAAGATGTTACCCACCAAGGTATTAATTTTATCAACATCACCTTTTCCTGATCCTCCTCACCGAGGCCAGATCCTCATCCTCTCCCAGCAGTAGCAGTGAGGATCTGCCTAGCTGACTCTTCACAAGTCCTCTCCTGGGACAAGGCATTCACGCAGACACCCATTTCTCATCTGGCAAAAATGTGGAAAGCCAAAGAGAGCTGTTCTGTGAGAAAAGTTCAGGTCTGTTGTCTCAGCTTGGCTCATGCTGTGATTAGTTATCCCTCTAAGAAGTTTCTGTTTTCTTTCTCATTTCCCTTTCTCCTCACCACTGCTTTTTCCTGCCTTGTATGTTCTTTACCTTTTCTTCTGTTGTCCTCTACTTCTCTCTCTTCATGTTGCCTTTTTTATGTGCACACTGGTACAGCAGATGGGAAATTCCCCACCTGACCATGTTGATCATTGTGGTCTTCCCAGAAAGGTGTTCCCTGACTAGTAATTTATATACCTATCCTTGACTGAACCCGTTTCAGGCTCCCTAAGCTGGTGTGATGGCATCCGCGTCTTCTGATGTTGCCAGCAAGCAACATTATTTCAGTTGACTCCCTCAAGCTAGGAAGCACTTAATGGCCAGCATTTGTTCAGTACTGCTACTTAAGAAGAAGTAAAAGAGATCTAGGTAGGTGAGTCCAATAAAAAACTAACAGCCACTTATGCTTTTTTTTAAAGAAAGCTCACAGCAAGTAATGCTGAGGGAATGAGCTGGAAACCTGAAGGAGCTTTGGACTGTGGGTCCCTCAGAATCAGAGCTTAAACTTACCCTTTTTTACCACGGGAAAATCCAGTGTTGTTTGGAGATCTATCCGTTCAGTACCTCAGGCAGGTGCAGAGAAGAATGACCAGGATGATCAAGGTGACTGAAGACACTGTGCCAAGAGTGTGTGACATGTTTAGCCGAGCAAAAACCAAAACAAAAATGTTTCTCCTCGATAGTATACCTGGCAGATAACCTCCAGATGGAGAAAAACAGCTATGCAAAGCACAGGGGAGAGTCAAACAAGAGTGGAAACTGGAAAATTGTTTCTTGCCATCAAAGCACCGTCACCTGGTAAAGGAGTGTCAAAGAAATCTTTTTTTAAGTAGTCTAACTGCTTTTTGGGCTACTCTGATCAGCTTGTGTAGGTGGACACATGGTGATGTGGTTGCTAGCAACAGAAATGGCACCATTTCCCAAAAGATCTTGTACAGTGCTGTGTCCCTGTAGTATTCATGAATGAGAACTGAAAGATTCAAGACAGGATGTGTCTTGCCCAAGTGTAGCTGTTTTTAAGATAGAAAAAAAAGATGGGGCTAATCACCCCAAGCAGCCATTAAAGCCAACAGGGGCAACTCATGTCAGGATGACTCATAGAGCAGGTGGAGACATATTAACTGACATTAGCACTAACCCAATATCTTTCCACCTGCCAGGGATGCTGGTGTGCACTTGAGAAATGTGGAGGAACTGGAGCTGGTTCCTTACACCACAAATTTGGAGGAAATTATGTCTGCCTTATTATGCATTGTACTTTATGTTGAGAAGTGACACCATGTTTAATGTGCTGGAGTGTGTTCTTAAAACCTACTGGGGCTTCCTTCACAGCCCTCTGGCTTGGGACACATATCTCCAGACAAGGTTATCTAAGGTGAATCTCCTGCACCGGACTTTTATACCTGACCACAGACAGATGTACTTGGGATGTTTTAAGTGCACATCTTCACTACATGACCTCTCTACGTTTCTCTGAACCTTGCACTGTTATGTTTTCTATCCTAGTATGGTTTATGAGATGGAAATCCTTGTTTTTTAAGGCAATGTGTTGTGAATTTCAACACAGTCACAGTTCAGACTTTGGACTTGTCTCCACACACATCCCATACAGGTTTACTATACACCACAATACAGTACAGAAGTATTGAGGTCTAAATAACCTGAATGATTTTAATTAATCTTGCTTGGGCCGGGAAAGCATCTGACCACACCAAGACAGAGCTCCTTGCAAACAAATTTGAATTTCTTATAGTTATGGTCTTCACACTCACTTGTCTTCCTACTCAGAGTTAATTTTTTTTACCTGTCTCCTCCCAGAAAAATTAAGATACTTATTAACATCTTTTTCTGGGTTTCTTGGGTTTGGGCACTTACTGAATACTCTGTTTGGATTTTGAAAATCTAGCATCGCTGCAGTTTGCAACTTGTTTTATATTTTTCCACATTTGTTAGAGGCAGCTGGTCAATCCCACAGTGCATGAGCAAAAGTCCCCAGAGCAGCATAACAATCTGACTGTTCTGTTACCACCTCCACTTATGGCACATCTTTTCTGAAACAATAAAATTTGATTGCCTCTTATACATTTTTGTATGGGAAGAAGATATAATACTGTCTTCTACTGGAGGAAGATTATATCAGCCTTCAAATCAATTTCAATTTCTCATGAGTCTTCAATATAATTTTATTTCATCTTTATTTTTAGGTATTACATTTTCATCGCTTCATTCTGCTTTAAAAATTGGAATTCTCCTGACGCCCTCCACAATGATAAATTAGTTGTAATTGGGAACATTGCCTTTGATGGGAGAGAGTGGGTTTAGTCCTAAACAGTTTAATAGAATCCCTTTACTTTCTTCAGTGGGATGTTGAAGAGTTTGAATTTTTGCCAGATCTCTTTCTTTTACTCATACAAATGGAAGTGCTCCGTAGCCCAGCCAGTGTGCAGCAATCTCCCAAGGAGCTTGTGCAGAATTTCTCAAAATGCAATGTTCAGCCTTGATGCTCTTATGCTCTTGCTTACACATTCTGGTAGTGCTTTCACTGAACACAGACATTTGCATTTTGGGAAGTGACATGTCCACATTTGAGAATGATGCTTTGTGACAGCTTTTTGTTTTTGTCTTAAGCTGTGAACCCTCCAATAGCACTTTTGATCTGACTGACAACAGATTTGATGGTTTTTCTCTTACATACTGTGGTTTCTTAGAATAATCTATGAATCCCGTGAGTCTGCACACCATAAGGTAAAAAACATTGTTTGCTATACCAGCATGTCCTGGTTACAGCGGCCGGGACCAGTTTATCTCCGTGTGGGTAGGACCAAAACTGTGTATTCTACACCCTCTATATAATTTCTGATAAACCGTTAATAATGGATCATTTGCAGGAGCTCCCTGGGGCACACCTGGCACCTCAGGCTACAAGCTGGGCCAGGAATGTTTCTGTCTTCACACCAATGACTCAGCTGTGGTAACTCCCCTCTGGGGAGGCATCAGCACCTTCATACCCAGCCTGAGGGGTCATGCGTGATAATGGGCTCTTAGGGACTGGCACAATAGGTGGTTGCAACAACCTAGACCATCAAAGATTACAAAAATATCCCATGACTCACAGAAATAAATCACCCATTGTGAAACTCCTCACCCTGGGGGAGGTACTGGGCATTCTCACCTGAACCTGAGCATATATAATCTTTGGGGTTTGGGGACTTCTGGTACCACTTGTTGGATCCAGAGGAGGGCCAGAAACTCAACAGGACTGTGACTTCCACTCTTGACCAGACTGCAGCTGTCATCTGCACCAACAGGTTTTCCTTTCCCTTTACTTTGGACTCAGGGGACCACATGACTCTCAGCACAAGGGCTAATGAACACCATTCTGTTTGTGCACCAGGGTGCTGGGTTATATATCTGGGTTTTGTGGGTTAAAACAATTTTTTCTCTGTATCATTGTATTTATTGTAATATTTTTTAGTAAATTGTAACTCTGACTTGTAATCTCTGTTGAGCTGGTTTCATTTCTCTTGTCAGTTTACCTTTAAACCAGCACACAGCATCAGGCCAAAAACCTGTTGTTAATTTCACAGCTGACAGTAGAGATTTTTAAAATCTTTTCCACACAGTTTTCATGTATGTGAAAAATAGACAGCTTATCAACTTCTTAAAAGAGACAGCACGTCAAAAGTTTCATCTGTCACCTCAGGCCAAAGTGAGAGTCACAATGAAAGTGGAAGTGGAAATTCTCTCTTAATAAGGATGTCAAGCAAAATTTAGCAAGATGTAGGACAAGAGGTATTTGGAGTTGATTTTGTATTTTCCCCTATTGATGAATGGGTTTCATCAGATCAGGTATGAATTCTGAGACATCACTTAGGGAAAAAGGTTTCATTTTTTTATGCTTCAGATTTACATTGCAATTAGGAATAGGGCTAGTTCTGAATGTGTTCTTTTTTAAAACACATTACTGGGATATTAATGGAATAGGGCTACACAAAACATTAGTTTTGGGAAGTTTGGTACTGATTACTAAATATTTATTTATTGACTTCAAATCAAGATGAGTGCTCATGTACATAAATATATAAACACAAAATGTGAATAAATATGAGCATATATGCACCTGCATATGTGTATATATATACACTCACACACATACGCTTTTTCATAATGTCCTACATGACAAAAAATACTTAAACCTCTTATTTGTTATGTTCAAGAATTTTATTTTTCTGCTGCCGCCTTTAATTACTGGATGCTAAATATAAATCCAAGACTAATAAATCACAGAATCACAGAATGGATGGGATTGGAATGGACTTCTAGAGATCAAGCTATCCAACCCCTCTGATAAAACAGGCTCACTCCAAAGCATGTTACTCCGAATTGTGTCCAGACAGCTTTTTAGTATGTCCAGCGATGAAGACTCCGCAACCTCTCTGGGCAGCCTTTGCCAGTGTTCAGTCACCCATGTAGTAAAGAAGTTCTACCTCATATCTGACCTAAACATTCCTTAACACTAGCCTGTGCCTTTGCTTCCCATTGTGAGAAAGCTGTAGACTGCCATGAGGTCACTCCTCAGTCTCCTCCAGGCTGAATGAGCCAAGTGACCTTAGTCTCTCCTTGTATGGCTTCCCTTCAAGGCCCCTGACGATTTGGACACATTCTTGGAGGTTAATATCTTTCCTATTTGCAATGCCCCAAACTGCACACAATATTCAAGGTGAGGCTGCCCCCGTGCAGAGCAGAGCGGGACAATCCCCTCCCTTGACTGGCTGGCGATGCTGTGCCTGATGCCCCCCAGGACACAGTTGGCCCTCCTGGCTGCCAGGGCACTGCTGACCCATGTTCAGCTTGCCATCCACCAGCACCCCCAGGTCCCCTTTGGTGGCACTGTTTTCCAGTGTCTCATTCCGCAGCCTGTACTAATATCCAGGGTTGCCCAATCCCAGGTGCAGAATCAGGTGCTTGTCTTTTTAAGCTTCATGGTATTGGTAATTACTCAGTCCTCTAATTTGTCCTGGTCTCTATGCAGGGCCTCTGTGCCTTCAAGGAAGTCAACAGCTACTCCAATTCCTGGAAGAATATATTATAAATACTGTAAATAGTATTCTTGATAGAAGTTTCATAACGTCCTTACTCTTTTCTGTTTTCCCATAAAGTCTCTGGCATTTGTCCCCTGACTGTTGTTTCTTCTTTGCCTGATTATCCTGGTCCTCTATGAAACACATAGCTGGGTGCACGTGAGTCAGTAGTAGTCATGCTTAGCTCAACATTTTCGCTCTGATTCCCTGTTCATGGGACGGTCAAGGTAAGAAAATTGTCATATATCTGTTTGAGTGGAGAGAGAGACAGCAAAGAGGGTGCAGGAATGATTGACATCCTTCCCCTTCTCTTCTGATCAGGCACAAGCCCTCTGCCAACATACTGAACAGTCTCCAAAGCCATCTTACCCACATGGGTCCTATCTTCAGCTGCGGTACAAACTCTAGGGGTGGAAACAGCCAGGTGCAGGAGACCAAGAGAGGCATGGGAGAGGGACTATTTTGGTTTAGGAGCTTCCTTTTGTAGGTGAGTTTCTCTGAATCAATTTTACTGGTTTGGTTGAGTGGGTCTCTCTGTGTGCAGTCTTGCTTTAGAAGATGTCTTAAGAGGACACAGTTGCCTAAGGATTTTCATTAAGACATCCTTGGTTCTTAAAGGTTTTTACTACTGGCTTATTCAGGGTAAAAAAAGGGCAGTCCTGTGGTGTAAAGGAGAGCACTCTGGACTCTGAATCCCAAGGTTGTGAGTTCAAGTCTCAGTAGGGGCTGTCCCCTGGGCAGTTGGATGCCTCCCTGCCATCCCATCTCGTCACATCTCGGATGCTCAGCAGGGTCAGCCCCGCTTAGTACCGGGTGCTGTGACAGTCCCGAGGACTTCACTGTCACTGTCCAAGCTCGCTCGGCCGTGGCAGATGGACCTCAGGACTTAAACGGTGGGGCCAGTTCTGTGCACGCTGTGCCTCACCTAAAACATCCACTGTGCAGGCTGGAAGGGCACACCCACGTGGGGAGAGCCCTGCCCAGATCTTCGGTCGCGAAGTTTGGCCATACATACATTCAGGGTAAGAGGTATTACTTGGGGACTGATGTCTAAAGAGGCTTGTTTATATGCTGTCTGTCTTTTCCTCAGCATCCTGGTGGTCCTGATGTCGACTTTGTTGATGATGGGTTAGGAGTAGCATTTACCCAGGGGCATTTGAGGTGTTGGACATGGGAGACCTCTGTGGTGGATGGTGGCTTTGAGGGCCTGATTTTAGTTCATATCTTTGGATCATCCCAAGATAATTTGTAAGGAAACAGAAATAGCACTTTTCAGCAATAACACTTTTTGACTCTTGCTAAAGTGCATCACCAGAATTGGTGTCTGAGTCAAGTCCAGCATTTCCATAATTATGCCCTACAGTAGCACAGCCCATAAAACGTGTTCTTCTCCAAATTGCCAGGCTGCCTGTGTCATGTCCTCATGTGCTTCAGAGTTTTGCTGATTTTGAGTAAGATCTGAAGAATCCCTCCAGAAAGACAGGGAAGCACATTATGTGAGAGGTACAGGGCTGCACAGCACATGGGGCCAGTCATATTTCCTGGCAGGTCACACTTAAGGCTGGCAGGAAAGCTGAAGCACCCCAAACAATATTAGGCTACCTCAGGAAATCTGCACTTGCACTTCATTTACACTGTCTTTTAAATAGTTTATCATTTAAACTGTCTCAGCTATGATGCAGGAAATCAGAACAAGAGCTGGGGTGGTGTCACTGTTGAAACTGACTCCTTCTGGCTGTGATTACATTCGGTTGTTTTGGATGGATCTTATTTCCACTCCTATCAGCCAACAAGGCAGCAGGTCATTTCTATCTTGCCCATCCCAAAGGACCAAGAGAAGCATCAACAGCTCTAAGACAGGGAGGAAAACTCCAATGACTGCTCTGCTGCCAGTGCAGCATGCTGTTGTAGCATAGAGGAACATGTACCTCAGAAGGAAATGATGAACAGCAAAATATGCACCCATTTCTCCCAACACACTTAGGAGCCAAAGCAAAATAAAAACTATGATGTCAAGATGTGTGTTGAGGAAGGTAGAAGATACATCATGAAAACGAATTGGATAGTGCATTGATTAACACAAAAATCATCAAATGCTAGAATGAAAGAATGGTGTGGGTTAAAAGGGACCTTAGAGCTCATCAAGTCCCCACCTTCTGCTGTGGTCAGGGGCATATTTCACTAGACCAGGTTGCCCAAAGACCCGTCCAACCTGACTTTCAACACTTTCAGGGATGGGGCATCCACAACTTCTCTGGGTAGCCTGTGTCAGTGTCTCACCACCCTCATGGCAAAGAATTTCTTCCTAATTACTAATCTAAACCTTCCCTCTTTCAGTTTCAAGTTATTCCCCCTTGTCATATTACTACATGACCTCTCCAGATCTCTTATAGCACCTCTTTAGGTACTGGAAGGCGGCTCTAGGGTCTAGCTGGAGCCATCTCTTCTCCAGGCTGAACAATCCCAACTGTCTCAGTCCATCTTCATGGGAGAGGTGCTCCAGCTCTCTGACCATCTTCATGGCCTCCCCTGGACTTGCCTCAACAGGTCCAAGTCCTTCTCACATTGGGGGCCCCAGAGCTGGATGCAGCACTCCATGTGGGATCTCACAAGAGCAGAGTAGAGAGGAGAATGGCAATCAAGGGGAGTATCGCAATCATGTGATGCTCTCCTGCTCACTGTGGCACCACTCCATTGGGCAATCATAGGCACATGTGCTCCTGAACCAGAGCTAAAATGCCAATGTGAAGAGTGGTATTTCCTTCTGCTGAGGGTCAAGTGGTTCAGGCTGCAGCAAGACTACTTTAGAAAATCTCTCTATGTCTCTCCTGTAGATTTGGACTGAAAAATTAACTTTATCTGGAAACAACAGGGCTTCCCTGAATGACAGGAAAACAGGCATATGAAGGGGCCTAGTCACTTAAAGACTTAATTTCCCATACTTATGTCTCCTTCACACTCAAAAGTTTACCGTTTCTTTAACTTTCTATGCACATAGCTGTTTTTAGATTTTGTCTCCTGGAGAATCAAGAAAAAAATATCAAAGTAATTTTTAAGGGGTATGTGGTCCCTAGAGGGACCTAGAGGCATTGCTAGCAATTTAACTGTCATGAGCTTTATTTTTTAGAATAAATATGGGGGGAGGGGTTACTACATTTTTACTATGATATTTTCACAGTGAAAGGACCCTGTGTTTAGCTCTGTGAGCAGAGACATGCAAGAATACCAAAAGGAGAAATGACAGCAAGTGGGAACGCAGCACGTTATACAAGTGTTGTTAAAGCTTCATAAGACAATCCCTTACAAGGATGGTCTTGAATCCTTTTGTAAGTAAATCATATTTTTTTAAAATCTCTTGCTACATCTGCACCTCAGATTTTGACTGATGTTCCCTGCTGTTTTGTTAGCAATGTGAATAAGGCAGTAGGATGTTCTCACATCACCAAAGACATTTCTCTCTTGTGAAATGATGGCCCACTTATAGAAACTCAATATCTATTTCTTTGTCTTTTCCCCCCTGCACACTGAGCAGATTCCTTGTCAGCCATGCAATCAATAAAAAACTTATCTTCAGCCACTAGTAAATCTAGTTTATTAAAACTCAGATCTGACATTTAATTCAATTGCCAACAAAGTTATAGCATGATCAATACAAAAAAAAGTGATCTCATAGGTGAGATACATATATCCTCTAGATGCAAAATTATCAGATAATAGGGTGCAATGGACAGATACAAACAAAACCACTTTGGTACTAGACTGTGGCTAATTCTTCCATTCCCTTGCAGTATTTAAAGTGTATGGTATCTCATGAGAGGCTTCAAGCTTGTCACTTTTTACTACTCAGGTCTGCTCCTGACAGGTGAAAACCACAGAAAGAGTTTGCCCCTTCCTTGTAATTATATGTCTTCTCTATCTGCACAGGTTACTACCTCGATCACATTCGCACTGCAAACCAGTGCTAATATTGGCTTTTTCATCAATAGTATGGGTTCAAGCACTGCAGGAATTGACATGGCATCATCAGGTCAGCTCTCAGGTATGCTGCTGCATTATTCAAATTAGGATTTGAAGCATGAACTTTAGTGAAGACATGATAAAACTCTGTGCTTACATCAAAGGCAGCATCAAGTGACTGAAATGGATTGAACACAATCCTTAGATAGCCAAGGAAAATGTACCTTTCCCAGTGATTTGCCAAGTAGTTTTCCACTTGAGCAGCAATTATTTGTTTTCTACATATTTCAGAGCTGAAAAGAGCTTGCTGCTGTTATTTCTGTTTGGGAGCAGTAATATTCAGTTTACAGAGTACTTTCTCCAGAAAAAGTTCAGAGCATTGAAAAGTACTTCACTGATAGAAACCTTTCTTTGGGGAAAATTCACAGGCATGGAAGGCTTTCAGTATTTTTGTTAGTTTTCATATGAGACCAGTTGCTTTCCTGGAAAATATGACTAAATTTCTTGTCTGTTTTTAGTAAGACATGATGTAATTAAAAACAAAATCTAAATATGGTCAAACTGAGTTTGGAGTCTGTTTTCACTTAGGTCTGAATTTTAGCAAATATATTTAGAAAACATTCGGAGACTTAAAAATACAAGCGGCCGTTTGATGAGATTTTGCAAACACAGGTGTAGCTTCCTGTTGCTTTCTGAAACAGCTCTCCTATCCCTTCTCTGCTGCCCATTTTTCCTCCTGTTCCTGTCTTAGTTCTTCCCTGTTTCATTCGTTCATGTTTGATGTCAGGAAGTTCAAAACAACTGGAGTTTAATCCTATGAGGAAAGGGATCCGTTTTCTTCTTAGACCAAGCAGGAGATGAGGGATTAGGGATATTTTTGGCAATAGTTTGTTGTCAGACTGGCTTACCTATGCAGAGGAAACCACTCCCTAAGTACATATTTGGGCTAAAAGAATTTTAAAAGTTTGTCTTTGGATCTCTCCATGGGAACTGAGTTGCTGAGCCTCAGCTTTCAGAAAAGCACTGGCAATACGAGGCATAAAAACAAGTATTGCAATGACCTTGAAGCAATCAGTGCAGACGTGAAGAGCTGCAGGGTAAAGCCTGGAACTCTGGGTGCCCACATCCTGTCCTTGCTGCCAGCAGTCAGCTTACTCACAACACTCCATGCTGAAGCCATTTCCTTGAAATCATTCTCTTGTTTGACAATGAGTGAAATGTTAAGCAAAATACCTTTGTGCCTGGATGGTGGAAAACTTAGAAATTTTAGTGCCTTCTGAGCAGCCTGAGCAAGCCTGAACTGGGTCCTGTTTTTCTCTCCACCTGCTTTTAAAGTCAGCCTCAGCAGAAAGCATCAGTGATGTTTTACATTTCTTTTCTGTAAACCTTTTGCCAGTGTTTGCAAGGGGAACTGACAGGGTGCTATGAATCAGTTGGAAATATCAGTGTCTGAACCAGGCACTCCTGCACATACCTGGAAATGGAGCACAGAAAGATTCAGGCACACGCACTGAAGTGGTCAGGTGAGCAGTTTCCTTTGAGTCACTGGTTGAGTATTATGAAACAAAATAAAGAGAATTCTGGTAGCAAGGCAATTTCCTTTCAATCCCATGTCCTGAGGAGTGTGAGCACCAGAGATCACACACAGACTATTCTGAGTTGGAAGAGACCCACAAAGATCATCAAGTCCAACTTTTAAGTCAATGGCCCACATAGGTGATTGAACCCATGACCTTGGCATTATTATAACCAAGTTGTAACCAACTGAGCTAATCTCAGGGTCATATCTACACACTGAAAAACAGAAGATGACCGGGGATCACACCCAGGCATCTGACCTCTGGTCATCTTGACTCAGTTTTGGGATCCCCGAAGAGTTCTCTCCCAGAAACTTTTGTTCCAAAGGTGCCTGACACTAAGCAGCACAGCTGCAGGCTGGCTAGCAGCACACCACACAGCCTCTATCATTGAGCAGTATGAATGCAGTCTAGATATCCCGTCAGAAATATATATATATATATATTGTGTTGTGCAATTCTACATTGACTACCTGCACCACAAACTTCTGATTTTTGCTTGGAAATTTTCAGCAGCAAAGTAATAGAGGATGGGATCGAAGCAGCTGTTCATGGCAGCAAGGCACAGGGTTACCACCAGTGCTTTGTGCACGGGCTGGTTGGTCTGGCTGTAGCTGCTGTATATCAGGTGGACAGTTCGCAGTATGTGATACGGCAGGAAACAGAGGAGGAAGAAGATGAGAGAGATGATGATGGTTAACAATGCCTTCTTGTGACAGACCACTCTCTTGTTCTGTAGAGTACTGGACTTGAGCAACGCTCTGACTGCAAAGACATAGCAGAAAACAATTGTGCAAAATGGCAGAATGAAGCCCACGACAAGGACAAAGCTGTTCATCATGAAGAGCTTGGGTGTGGTGGAGGGGTGGAGGTCCAAGCACTTGACTGCATTGTTGTATCCAGCAACTGTCTTGTTTAACAGGGGGCTGGAGGCTGCCAGCACAAAGACCCATATGGCTGCACAAATTATTCTGGCATGCTTTGTGTTGGTTACTTTTCCATATTTGAATGGGTAGACAATGGCTATGAAACGAACCACGCTGAGCACGGTGAGAAAATAAATGCTGCTGTACATATTCACATACAAGGAGTAAGTCATGATCCTGCAGGTGATATCACCAAATATCCACTGTGATCCCGATAGGAAATACGTGGCCCGAAATGGCAAAGTGCTCACAAACATGAGGTCTGAAATAGCCAAATTCTGCATGTAAATATTTACTGAGATTCTCTGCGAAGGCTGGAAGAAAACATAAATGGAAAGGCCATTTCCAACAGCACCCAGCAAGAAGATAAAGAGATACATGATGGGATAAATTACTTGTTTGAAGCCATCAATCGAACTGTTGAAGGAGCTGTTAGTGAAGTTGTCATCTAGTGCCATCTTGGAAATATTCACAGTCTGAGCCAGGCTCTCCATTTTTCTGCCAAAGTGAAAAGAAGTGGTGTGAGTGCTGGGTTACAGGCTTGACAGGGAGTTTGGCTATTTGGGACTACTTCACTGAGGGCAGAAATTGCAAGATGTAGATGACAGTGGCAAGAAAGGGTTGATGGGTAATTACTTGTTTTGTCCCAGTAAATACACATCTAAAGGCACAAAGCCCCAAGTCAGCCCTAAACAGTCTCAGTTTTACAGCAGCTGGTTGTTGTCTCAGCCTATGAAAGTGATGCCTTTTAGAGGTGAGTGCTATGTGTGTGTTTTAATGACAAGTCTCTGATCCTTGCTGTGCAAAACAAGCCAACTTGCTGTCAGCCATTTTGTGGCAGGGAGGTTTTGAGTCCCCAGTCACCTACCATGGAAACATTAAAACTTGATCAGAAAAGAAATCACTGTCCACTGCTAAGTCTGCATTTCAAATTAGAATGGAAAGCCAAAAGAACTGAATTTGCCTTTTGGAACCAGTGAAATTTTTCTGGTATGCTTTTGGCAGCATTTCCTGTCCAATACCAGAGGTATATTGATAGATGTATAAATTAAGGACATTAAACACTGTGCAAATATTGTGCTAGTTATGCATTGTTCCTTTTCTAACTCCCTCCTCCTTGCACTGTATTTCCTCTTTCTTGTTAGCTTCTGATGGCTTTCTATGTCTTTTTTTTGTGGAGCCTTTGCTTCATTTACCACTGCCTGAACTTCTGTGCTAAACAGCTCTGCACCAGACAGTCGTCTACACACACTGCAGCTTCCAGAGCAGCCCCCATTTGCAGCCTTAATGAAAATGGCCTCTGAGAAAATGGGTTGTGTGCACAGAGAGTGGCATTTTTCCTCCTATGAGGCTATAATTCAATCAAATCAAACCCACTCATAACTAAACCACTCTAAATAACAATGTTTTTTCTCATTAGCATCTATTTCTTTGCTGAACTCTTGGTTTCTTCTCTCAGCTGTTGTGCAGCTAGTAGTATTTTCACAGGAAGGTTTCAATAATGTTGCTTGTTTGATAGTGGGAGCAATTCCCTCTTTGCACCTAGCAACATATTCTGAAGATGGAGCATGGGAAATTTTAGCCTAAAACCCACAACTACATGGCATTTCTAGATGCATGAAAAAAAGCTTTTAATTTGCCTCAGTGAGAGTGATAATGTGTCCACGGTACATGACTGCATCATATCTCTTATTCTGAACTTCAATGGCTTCACAATTTGAAACTAAATTATTTTGCACAGGTGGAGTCACTTTGAGGATAAAAGTGGGCTCTAGATTTGGGTGGTCCAGGTTCCCAGTCACTTAGTGCAGTATTCCCAGTGTGCTATAAATGGGAGCTAATTTGCAAACTCAAGCCACAGTGTGGGAGTCTGGCCTGTGTTCAGAGCAACCCATGGTATCTTCAGGGTGGTGTCTCAGAGTCTTTCTGAATCACTTAATACAGCAACCAGATATGCCTCAGCGCTTGGCTTTTACACAGCCTCACTGAGAGGGGGAGTGTGGGAAGCACAGTGCCAGGCTGGGCTCTTAATGGGTATTTTAGCTCAGCAAAGCCCTCAGTGGAGCAAACATGTGCCCCTACAGGAAATCTCCTCATTTGAGCTCCTCTTTTCTCACAGAGGAGAGAGGGAAAATACTTTTCCTAAAATCAAATCTTTTGCAACCAGAGAACTTTTAATGAGTTTGGTTTTCTGCACACAACAACTATCTTATATACCTGTTTTCTGTGTGGGATCAAAGATCAGCATTTCTTCTAGCTAAATCTGATTTCTCCATTTCAAATGGAAACATTGCAGCCCAAGGTTCTGCAAAGGGAAGAGCCCTTCTGACTGTGCTTTCCTAAGGTCCTAGCATCCTTGCTTTTAGAAACCCCAAAAGAGAAGAAAATATTAGTGAAGGGACCTGCCACCTGTTGAAACGTTCCTGTTGTGTGTGAAAGCTGTGAGGTAGAGGAGTTCAATGCTATCTGATGAAGGATAGGATTAGGGCAATGCAAATTCACTTGGCAAAAACCCCATGGGTCCCTGCATCCTGGGGAGCACGCCTGAGGCACTTTGCTCAGGCTCTTCATATGACAGCATCCAGCTAACAACTACCATTACAGCTATTTCGTGCTTTAACTGAACAAATGCTCAATTCTCTTTCCAGATCAAGACCTAGACTAAAAGTAGATGTGCATGTGCAACAGAGAAAATTCAGTATCATTGAACCTGGCAAGAAAGTCAGTACTCAGACTCATCTCCAAGTTATCCAAACAAAAGTTTCAAGCTGTTATGGGTTGTCCAAGAGAAAGAGGTTGGAGACCAGTCAACTGAAAGCTCTTAATCACCATGGTGCCCGTACTCAGCAGAAGATCATCAAACAACCCATATAATTATTATATGTAGACACTCCTATTAATGTTTTAACACACAGATGAATGTAGAAAGAAAGGTGAGTTGAACTATATATTTCATACAGAGCTGCCTCAAGCAACCACATTGGAGAAGGGGAGAATTTTCCCCCTCCTTGAATCCAAGAACTGTTATTAGCCAGCTAAGGTTAGGAAATGGCTCCTAGATAAACAGAAAGAGTGACATACCTAAAGACAGGCTATAAACTTTTTTACCAGCAGGAGTGTCCGGACGGTCTCCTGGGTCAGGAATAAACAGGGTGGGTTGAGGGTGAGCGACTGGACCTGTAGGAGCTTTCGGGGTTCTCCAAAAGAAGGGAGATTTGCAGTAAGATCTAACAGCCCTCTGAGGAAAAAAAAGAAAAAAAAAGGAGAGAAAAGGACAAACTGAAATGCGACTCTCTCTTAAGCGGTACTGCAAGACTTCTGTGATGGAAATTCTCTACCCAGAGGGGTTTTTTTTTATATATGAGTTTCCCTGATGGAAGATATCAAATAGTATCAACTGACACATGTCCTAAGGCTCTGACAATCTCCCTGGCAGGAGAGAGAGAACATAAGCTGAGAAAGAAAAAGGGAGCCTTTTTTAAAATAACTGCTGCATAAGTGGAATTGATGTAGATTTTGGGAGGATTTTTGTCTTTGCCTCTGTGAAGTCTTTTAAAAATATTTGCAGCTTGATTGGTAAGGATTTTATAAATAAATATTTATCTTTTATTACAAATTATATATATATCTATAAATTATATATATTTATTATGAAGATATGTTTTGCCTTTTATCTTAGCCTGGCTTGAGCACGATTTATGGTAAGGTGGAAACAGAAAGACATTCCTTGCCTAAGGTGAATCTTACACCCTTAACAAATGGATAGGTGTGCAAGCCAGGTGGGGGGACTGATGGAGCAAAAGTAAGAGGAGATTTGTTTAAATGAAGGAGATACTAAACTAATAAAAATACCCCAAACCCATCATATTTTAAGCTCAGGATGCAGGCAGCAGTCTATCAGCCTGGGGTGTGATGTGTGTCTGCCTTGCCACCGCAGGCATTGTATGTGTGTGAGGGCTGGGAACATTGGAGGGATGAGACTGGCTGTCTAGGCAAGAATGGCTCACCAGGAGCTTGGAAGGAGCAGATCTGCCCAAGGACCTTCTGAGTTATCTGTCCAGATCCCTTGGGGGTGTGAGAGAGGAGTTGGTGGTGGCTGTGGTCATTGTGGGCACCAGGAATGGAGGTGCCATCTTCGGGGCAAGAGAGAAGCTCAGCTCAGACCCAGCATTTCGGTGCATGGATAAGGCAGTAGAGAGTAGTAATTTAAGTGTGTAAGGGACTGAGGGAACACAGGCAAGTGATATAGGAATGAGAGACTACACTGTACCCTATATAGATTGAGGCTGCTGGTGCCTGCAGACTGAAAGGTTTGCAGAGGAGTATTTAGTCAAAAGCAACAGGAGGGCTGAGGGCATAGGAGGGCAAAGGGCTGAACTGGCAAGAGTTGTGAGGACAGTGAACTCAGAACCAAGGCAAAGAGAGGAATAAAGCCCAACTGCAGTAACTAGGGAAGGCAACTCCAACTGCCCACAAATCCAGTTGGCTGGCACATGCTATCTTGAATATCTGATAAAAAATAAACCTTACAGGAAATTCTTCACTGATGCTCGAAGCCAAAATAGAGACAGGAGTGCAGTCAGGCTTGGCATGAGACCGCAACTATGGTGCAAGGGTAACCTAAGAGACCTGTAGGAGAAAAGATAATCAGTGGGAGCCTGTGTTGCTGTGCTACCAGCTTTATGGTAATGATAGTGTAGGATGCACAGGTGGAGGCGTGGCACTGTGCATGAGGGACAATACAACTGGCAACAGTATCAAAATATTATCACTATAGAGAAACACTACTGAGTTGCTGTAGGCAGACATTACATACTCCAGTAATAAAATCATAGTATTAGGAATGCAGTGCTGAACTCCTTATCATGATTATGATAGTTACCAGAAAACATTAAGTGAGGGTAGGGAGATGAGAGCAGGTAACTGTATCAGGAGATTTTGGGTGTTTATAAAAATGCAGTGCTGCAGCAGAATGAGATAGCATGTCCATATGCAACAACTGTCTGATTCCTAGAATAATTAGTCCTGCAAACAAATTCACAACACAAGATGCTATTCTACATTTGATCTTTAGAGCTGCACAGTTCCTAGTTCAGGCAGGTTTTGGGTGGAGGTAGCCCTGGACTGACAATCACAGTAGAGCGAGGTTCAGCAGCATTGTGGGACAGAGAAGCAGCCACCAAAGGAAGAAGCCCACATAATTTTGGGGGCTGTTTAGAACAACAAACAGAAAATTCAACAAAATCTGTGTTAGAAGCCTACATTCCAAAAGAGAGAGACATTTTAGTAAATACTTAGCCCAGTGTCTATCAGTAGAAAAGTCAGCAAGACTGTTATAAGGAGAAGATCTCCATTTAGGAAGCAGAAAGCTTGTCCAGATGAGGACAACAGGCAAGTCTGTATCACGGCAGATCAAATATGGAGAGGAAACTAAGAATATCAAAGAAAAAGAAAGTGAAGAACATCTGGTCAAGGATGTTCTGGCTAACAGTAAGTTTTGTAAACCCACTAAAAGAGGAAAGACAACTTGGGAACTGGTAGGGCTTCTTTGTGGCAGAAGATCCTTTAGGAACAACAAGGTCATAGCAGAAAACCTCCATGAATGCACTCTCGCTTGCAAGGATGCTAGGGTATTTTCATGCCTGATACAGCAAACAAGTCAAAGGAGCCAGCTCCACTCAACAGATGTGCACAGGAAGTATTAAACCAACCAGATAAGAGAGGCCAATAAGTAATCAGGACCAGATGGCATTCCCATGAGTAACCCTAAGGATCTCAACTGGGAGATTGCTGGCCAAGGCACATAACCCACCATTACAATCAGGCGCTGTGCCCGGGCACTGATGTGTCACCAGTGCAGCTCTCATTTACAAGAAGGCCTTGAGGAAGCACCTCAAGGACTGTGAGCTGGTTGTCTCAGTGCTGGGAGCTACCACCTGCTGAGACCAATTTCCACCTCTGGTACATCTGGGGGGAGTCTGTACTGAAGAATGAATGCACTGAGCTCAATGAAATGCCAGTCTGCTGAGAAAGAGTTATGTCTTCTGAAAAGGGAGATCCTGTTTCACTCACCCACTGAAAGACTGATGATGATTAATGAAGGGGACCTAGTGGTCATTTCACATGTATATATGGATTTTTATATATGGCTGAGAAAGGTGTTTTTCCTCCTCCACTCCACTCTTCTGAAACCCTACCTGAGTACTGCCTTCAGCTCTGAGACTCCCAACACCTCCTGGAGTAGGTCCAGAGGAGGGCCATGAAGATGATCAGGGGGCTGGAGAACCTCTCCTATAAAGACAGGCTGAGGGGGGTGGAGTTTTTCAGCCTGGAGGAGAGAAGGCTCCAGGGTGACCTTAGAGCAACCTTCCAGTACCTAAAGGGGCCCTACAAGAGCTCTGGAGAGGAACTTTTCACAAGGGCATATAGTGACAGGATAAGCGGGAATGGAATCCCTGGAAGTGTTCAAGGACAAGTTGGAGGGGGCTTTGAGCAACCTTGTCTAGTGGAAGATGTCTCCGCCCATGGCAGGGAAATTGGAACTAGACAATCTTTAAGATCACTTCTCACCCAAACCATTCCATGATTTTATGATATGTGTGCATTTATACAGTTGTATTTGTCAAAGCCTATGACATAGCTCTGCACCACGGGTTTCTTCAGTAACTGAGATGTCAGAAAGCTGGATGGCATGCTCTTTTGTTGGCTGAAAGGTGGTTGAAGTGTAGGAAGCAAAGTGTGGGGCTTAATCAATCAGAAATAGAGCCCTCTAGGGTTTGGTACTCAGACTAGATTTAGTCTGTGTCTTTATCAATAACCTGGAGATCACAGTTATCCAGGTTGGCAGATGAGCATTAGTGTATTCAAGTAAGGTGATGCAAGCTAGGAAAAAAAATCTAAATTGTGCCTAATTATATGAATTCCAATCTGGCTGTTACATTCAGGAATGAGCACTTGGCATTGGCATCACTGACTATTTACTGAAGTCTGTCTTGGCTACTACAGCAGCAGAAGCAATGAAAATTGTCATCAAAATGAGAGGCAACATCAATACGGCTATGGAGAACAAAGTAAGGTATCACCTTGTATAAAATCTTCTTGAATCCCCATAGTGAACAATTCTTGTCTCTACATTCAAAGCAGAGATTATGGAGTTAGATAAGGTGCAGAAAGGAGCAAGTGAAATTATTGAGGAGACAAAGCAAGGGCTAAAAAGACTAAGACTCTTTGGTATGGAAAGGAGGAGGATGAAGAAGGATGTGATAGAAGTTTAGAGAGTCATGAAGGTGGTGGATAATGTGAATGTGAGCTGTTATGCATAGGGTCCCACAGTAGTGGGACTTGAGGTGCTAAGCAGAGTGGTTGAGTTTGCTTTCAATCAGATAAAACAGGGTGTTCCTCTGTGCAGCAAGGAGTGTGAAGTGCTGGGATCTTGCTGCCACAGCTGGCAGTGCAGTCAGGCATCTCGGCAGGGTCCAAAGAGGATCAGACAAATGTAAGAACGATACCCGGGAAACAAACAGCTGGGCAGGGAGGTACTCCCCAGCAGCCACGGATAGCAGTCAGAAGGCTGGGGAAATGTAAAAGGAAAGCACACTGGAAGGTGATTAAGGAAGTAATCAGGCTCTAACCAGCCTCTCCTATTGCCACCATCAGACACTGAATATTGGGGTAGATGGACCCCAGTCTGTGCTGCCAGCACATTTCTTACACTTAACTTCACTGGACTACCTTTAATTCCTGCTGGTGATGTGAGACCAATGCCTGTAATGATATTAATACAGAGATTCCATCCTGTACGCCAAAATGGTGTTACTGTGAAAGTGGCAACAGTCAGCAGCCCCAGGCTACCCCAGTTCTCATAGATGGCAGTCAGTCAAGTCATACGGCATCTCCACATAGAACGGGGTGGGTTCCTGTGCCATGCCTGGACAGAGGGGCATGGTCCTTTTGAAGATGTGTGGTGGAGGGGTGCTGCTGCTAAAGGTGTAAATATGAAATTTCTACTGTCTCTAAAGGTATAAACATGAAACTCCAAACTGCTGATCTGAGATCTGCTGCTCTGAAACACTGCATTCACATGAGGGACAACCAAACAATTTACTTTACATTAGGTGTTCTGCATATGCAAAGGTAAACAGGGAAATCAGGCTGTTCAATCAAAATATACTACTTTGCTATGTTAAGTGATAAATATGCCAGGAAAAAAGAGGATCTTTGCATCACAGTAACCCTTTCCCTGAAGAGGACCCCAGACACACGTCTCATGTTGATTACCCAGACAGGAAGGCAATTATGGTATTACTGTTATATAGGAAATCACTTGCACTTGCCACTGCACTTTCAAGAAGAACAGAAGTTCTCATGTTTTTAAGAGTTCCTCCTGGCTTTCTTTCTAGCATTTACTTTGTGTTTCAGAAGCAGCATTGCCAAGAGTAAATGTAAAAGAATGCAATATTTAGAATTAACACTAAGTTAATCAAAACATGGCATTTTATTTCTAAATGCACAATAGTAAAAAAAAAATCAAGAGTCTGACATTTAACATCTTTGTTTTTAAAAATTGCCACAAGACAAATACATATTTTTCACCTAGTTAAAAAGCAAGGCTCACTTAATCAGGTCCACAACTTCATTGTTATCTTCCATATGGCAAACAATCCTAGTTACATAAATCTATCCCTTTTTTTGCCAAAAAAATTTCTCAAGACCACCTTTGTCATAGAGAAGTTTAGTCAACAATCACTGATTCAGGCAAATAAAAAGGCAAGTACAAATAATAAGAAAGAAAAGTAGACTGTATATTAACCATTGCAACAATTTTACCTACATCAGAAAAAGTAGACAAATCTTGCCCTACCTCAGCTCATGTGCCCTCTGGTATGCTCAGAATTTCCTTCTGCTTGCTGTAGCTCAAAAACTTCAGTCCTTTTAATGGATTTCACAAACCACAAAAACTTCATGCAAAACTCAAGTGCTATTTATACAGAAGCCACAGAAAAGCAACCAGCAGTAATAAAGGGAAGTAAATCCTGACTGAAAGTTCTTACATCTTCTTAAGGGAGAAATGTTCTCAGCTCAAGGATTGGTGCTAGCAATCACATGGCAATCTTTCATTACTTTAGCCCAATGAAAGAGGCTCTAGAGCTATGTAACACGTTGGGAAGCATTCTGAATTTCTGTATTTGGGCTCATATTTCTATAAATGTACTTTCATTAATCAGGGTTGCTCAAATAATTATAGGAGATCCCCATATGATCTTCATATGAATCATCACAGATGTAGTTCTTGGAATATTGGAGAGGATACTTGTTGGGGGTCACTTCCCAGTCTTTTCATGCTGAAATCACAGGAATAACAAAATTGTAAGCAGACTCCTGGGAAATGGTGTAATATCATTCAGCTCATAGCTCAAGACTGAGTTTACCAAGCTGGGAGACTAATTTTCCTTGAATTTTGATAGGAACATAATACACAGCTCTGTTAGGCCATGAGCAAATGAATGCCTTACTCCCTCTCAAGTTTCACCACTTCTCCGTGGAGCAACATTGACTGCACAGATGGGTGCTGTGAGCCCACTGAGGTTGTGAAATAGGCATCTATACAAACTATAGATCTAAAGCTTCATTATTCCTCTTCTGCACTGTCAGCACATGCAGGTGGACCAGACACCTTCAAGTGCTTTTTGGCTGCTGGGCTGTATTTCATAGTGGTAGCAAGTCAGGAGTCCACACAGGACTGCTCACTAAAGCAGATGAGGATTCTCCAAAAGAAACTTTCTTCCCACTCACATTTATAGTTGTCTGCACCCCAAAGTGCTTTGAAAAATGATTGTAACTCAGCTTGCTACCAGCATTCTGGGTGGTTGTTTTTAGCATGGGGCTGAAAAGGACAAAGAAAACCAGCTTAATGAAGAACTAGTCTATTAACACCACTGATCTCCACGGTGAACACAAAATCCTTGTGTGGTGGTTTTGGACCCTTGCTTGCCTTTTCATTAACAGAGTAAAGTAAGTTTAAGAAGCTCCTCAATAGAGATCCACATCAAGTGAATTTTTAACATGCAGTGTGACAGTGATTAGAACCCTCTTGAGAGCACTGTTGACTAACTTAAATTCTGCCTACTTTCATGGTACCTATGCCTGTGGATAGGTGCCCTCTTCCAGCTGTGGTTGTGCTGGCCACTTTGGTTACTGTCTCAGCTTTTTCCCTTGTCTGCCAAGGTCTGTGTGCACAGTGGCTCATGGGCACTCCCTAACCCTGCAGTCATTGAGGCAGCTATTGTAGACATCTGATACAGGAGATATTTTCTCACACATCTCATATGGACTGAAGCAAGGTAGAAGTGATCTCATGAGTAGCTTTGTGGACAAAGGAGGGAGCCTTGATATGTATCAGGGAGTGCAACTGCTTCAGCCGGCAAGGTCACTGCCAAAAAAGAACTATGACCTAAGTGTTGAGTTGGGCAATGCCCCAGCAACTCAGTCTGCCTCTTACCTGCAACTGGCAGAGACTAATTTATGCATTGCAGTAGCAGTCTGATGACAAGTCCATCACATGGCATGTGGTGAAAATCACTCTGGGACTGATAGGCAGGCTGCTCTCAGATACAGATACTGAAACATGCTGAAAGGTTAAGACATTGATTACATTTTATTTTCCCTGGGTGTTTTGAGAACATCTCTTTCACCATGTGATATGAATATCTTCATTGCCTGAGTAATTTCCCACATTCACCTTCTCAAACCCCCTGCTTTTTGGAGAGCACTGCTTCCTTCCTTTTATAAAGTAATTCTGTGTTTTGCTTTTAGCCTGACTTTGAATAAATGAGGTTGGCTGCCAACTCACCCTGCACCTGACGAGCTAGATCCAGAGGGACTGCTTAGAATTTCTTAGAAACATTCACGGTATGACTCAGCTTCCGAGGGGAGTTTATTACATTTCTTACTAATAAAAACTTTGATAATTCTGGAGAAGACATCTCAGAATATCATGAAGAATCAAAGACTTTGATCACAAGGTACTGCACGCATATTGCATATTCAATGGTTAAGATTTTAGATTATTTCTGAATTTTGAGTCCCATAAAATGCATAGATATTTGAGGACACAACAGAGTGAAACCAGCCCTCTGGGCTGCAGCTATTCTCCATCCTGCCTCCATTTCTGTTCTCTTTTGAATCTTTGGCTCCATAACAGCCCAGTTTCAAGACAGAAATGCAGGAGTGAGTGACTCCTTCTATTCCTTCCTCTTCCTCTTCCTCGCAAGCACACATCCCCTCCAAAACTGACAGGGGCACTACCCACAGAGGAGGTCTCCAAACGTGTGAAGAAGCTGGATTTTGGATCTGAAATGAGAACTCCAGGCTAAGTAGAAGCAAAAATTTAGACCCTCCTTCCTCCATTTAAAGTTTCTTTTAGGCTAGTTTAAGTGTCCTTATGAGCTGAGCATTACCTGGTGGGAGTGCCAGTCAAGGAGCTTGTCTACCACATTCCCTGTATAGGGCACTTTGGACATCTCAAATACACAGCACGCTGTCACATGTTCCATGGGTCAAGGCCTCCCCACACAGCAATACTGTGCCATCCTAGGGTCAGGTGAGATGCTGTCTAAGGATGGTCCATCCCTACATCCTTTTCTAGTGCATCCCTCCATCACTGCAGTCTCACTGGGCAGGCTGTCATCTGATCACACCTCAGCAGAGGGGGCAGCAAGTAGCTGAAACCCACTCAGGTCTGGATGGATGCTTGCAGGGCCCAACAGAGCCCTTCCAAGGTAGTCAGCTCATAGAGCGTGGATATACTTGCAGTCCAGCTCCTGTAGTTCGGCTGTGCCACAGAGACAGGGATTGTGCTTAGGAGACAAGGCAATCCCCAACACCAGGGGAGCTGGAGTGAGACATGACGTGTTGCAGGCAACACAACCCAGTCAGTGTTTTGCTTCTGCGGGCACAGATTTCTAGTGGCAAAGTTTCACTTTTTTCATGCCAAAAGATTTTTGGCAAAAATGGTTCTGCCAAATGAACAGAAGTATTACTGTGCTCTTCAACACAGCACCTTAGCCTACTAACTATCTGCTTCCAGAGACCAAAATTGCAAGCCAACATTCATTTCCTGTGCAATGCAGGAAAGAAAAAGCAGCATCCAATATTAGTAGCTCATCTGCTGTCAGCCGTAAGGCTGGATGGATGGGAAGAAGAAAGTGGTGGCTGCATGAAGAAGGGGGAAGAAGCAGAGACAATGTTAAAAGGAATTATTCAGAAAGAAAGCATAGAAGGTTTTCAAGCTGTTTCTTTTGCAACATTAGTCATGACATCTTTTTTAATTGCCTGTGGTCCTTTCTTATTTGTTTACAGTTTCTCATTAAAGTACTGTTGAGAGCAAAGGAACATTACTATATAGTTGGAATGGAAAAAGACATCTAATGCTGTCTTCAAGTAAAATAAACTGTTCTTTTTTAACTATGAAGCACTAAAACTGGAAATGTTCTTACCAGCCCCTTCAAAGGTGGCTGTGGGCCTTGGGAAAAACTGATTGTCCTCAAAAGCTGTGGAGCTGATGGCAGCTGGAGCATTAGTACTCTTCCCAGAGAATAATCAATCCAATCCTCAACTCTGAAAAGACTGAACTGGAGCAGGGCAAAACACCAAAAACTTTCTAAGGTCTTAATCTAAAATGCATTGAAGTTACTGGAAAGAATAGTGTCTTTTTGGATTAAAACCTAAATAAGACAGACTTAAAAACTGTGACTGAAAAAACCCCAAACTTTTCCCCCTTTTCCTTCAGCTAGCTAAAAGCATTTCAGATCTAACATGTGCAAGCTTGTCAGCATGACAGGTATATTCTATCTTCTCACTGTAATGTACCTTTCAAAACCTCTCTCTATTTTTGCAGCCATTTCTCTGTGAGCCAATCACCACGATGCTGAAGGAACTTTCTGTTTGCGTTATACATTTTGAATAACTGCAGAGTCTGCAATTGCAAACTCTATTATTTCTGGTTTGTATGTTAGACATTACAGGATTGTAAACTGGTGGGATAATGAAAGTGTAGAATTTTAAGGATTTGGCAATTAATCTAGTTATCTCTATTTTAAGATTTGGTCGGTACATGTATACGCATGCACACAACACTGTTTTGGTCTGGTTTTACTCCATACTAAAAGTTGTGCAATTCCTGTGAATTCTGATGAACTCTCTTCAGAAAAACACAGAAACTCAAAGCAAAACAAGCTTCCTTTCTTCTCTCTTTAGTGACTCTTTCACAATATCCCTGCCCCAGCTGCTGGATAAAATCCAACCACAATGTTCTAAAATCATAATGACCAGATGTCAGTGCTCTGCATGTAATATCCAATGGATCAACACCACTGCAAGATACAACCTGCAAGTCTTTCCACATAACCAGCTACTACCAAATGCACTTTATATCAATGTCGTCATCACTAGTAGTTAGCAAAAACATTATCAGAGACCACAATATGCCTCTCTGCAGCTCTATTCACTAATCCCATCATCTCCAAGTAACTCTTTTTTAAAATCATTTCCATTTTCCAAATTCATAAAAAGTTGCAGTTCAGTATCAAGGCCAAATTGTGTTGTCTAGAATTTAGGGAGCTGTGGGGGTAAGTATGGGACAGAAGTCCCCCACTCTTTTCATCCGAGACTGATGGGTTTCATCTTTTGGATCTCCCTCTCCCTGATGAATGTGGGAAATTCTTCCTCCAGGCACTGGTTGCAGCTGACAAAAAAGTAAGTTTAAATTTTTGTCCTTGGTTTGGATTTTAATGATGTTTCTTCAGACAAAACTCAGGTGGGATTAGATCTCAGTGGCCACATTTTCTATTCTGCTGACTTTGGGAAATGGTTTATTGTGTGCTGCTTGATATTTTTTAAACTGTATTTTAAAATGGTATATAAAGTTACACATAGATGAATAAGATCATAACATGACCTTTTGTCCTTTTTTTTTTTTACTTGGAATTTTAGGAAAATATCTAAATATCTGTGATGGACCATAAATACATTGGGAAAAAAGTGTCCATTTATAACTTGAATTTCTAGCCTTGAAAATTTCTTGAATCACATATTTTGTTTATAATTAGTTTGCAACTAGTGTACCCCCAGATGTAAATGGGAATTCATTTAAGCTCAACTTTTGTGACATGACTTTGTGAAATTCTTTGACAGGCATATACCGAAAACAAGTCTGTCTAAGCAGGGCTGACTGTGGTGATGACATGAGTGGGAGAGGGAAGAGGAAATTCTGAGGTGACCAGGTCCTCCACCATTACAGGATGGGGATCATTCAGTGCTAAGGGGAATCCATAACCCACATATCCCACTCTTCTGCACACTGGGAAGTTGCCATGCTGAGCTGATTAAGGCAATCATTGTCCTTTACCTCAGACATTTAAATCATGGTGAACGACAGGATGTCCACAAGCCAGCAGTGTGCCCTTGTGGCCAAGAAGGCCAGTAATATCCTGGGGTGCATTAGGAAAGGTCCCAGGAGATGATCCTGCCCCTCTGCTCAGCCCCAGTGAGGCTGCATCTGGAGTGCTGTGTCCAGCTCTGGGCTCCTCAGTATGAGAGAGACATGGAGCTCCTGGAGCATGTCCAGTGAAGGGCTGCAAAGATGCTGAGGGGACTGGAGCATCTCTCTGACCTAAGGCTGAGGGAGCTGGGTCTGTTCAGCCTCGAGAAGACATGACTGAAATAGGGCCTCATCAATATCCATAAGTATTTGAAAGGAGGGTGTCAAGAGGATGGAGCCAGGCTCTTCTTAGTGGTGTCAAGCAATAGGACAAGAGGCAATAGGAAGAAATTGATGCACAGGAACAGAAGGAAGAAATTCTTTACTGTCTATGTGACTGAACACTGGAACAGGCTGCCCAGAGAGGTTGTAGAGTCTTCCTCACTGGAGATATTAAAAAACCATCTGGACACAATCCTGAGTAACATATTTTCTCAGGGGGGTTGGATGGCATGATCTCCAGAGGTCCCTTCTAATCCCATCCATTCCATGATTCTGTGATTTATTAGTCTTGGATTTTATATATAGCATGCAGTAATTAAAGGCAGCAGCAGAAAAATAAAATTCTTTAATGTAATAAGTAAGAGGTTTAAGTATTTTCTGTCATGAGGAAGAACTACTTTACTGTGCAGGTGACTGTGAACTGGTACAGATTGCCCAGAGAGGTTGTGGAGTTTCCCTCACTGGTGGTATTCAAGAACCACCTGGATGCAATGTGCTCTGGGACAATCTTGCTTGAGCAGGGGGATTGGACCAGATGATCCTACTCATGGTCTCTTCCAACATTACCCATTCTGTGATTCTTGGAACTCCGAGTTTCTTTGCAGAAGACAAGAGAAGCCCAGGGTATGCTCTCCTCCTACACGTGCTCAGGCACCAAGCCCAGAGACACTTCAGCAAGAGTCTTTGTAGTTGGTTGTCATCAGATGACCCTGGTCACCAGCTAAAGTAGTGATTGGGACCAGTCTGGAAGGTCTAAGCAGCCTGACATGGCTGACTGCAAAACCGAATTATAGTCAGTCAGTCTTGCATAGGGTTTTACAGCAAAATAGGGAGATAACTCACTCAGTCTTGATTAAACTATCTCATGCTTTCCTTTCAGAATCCTCAGTGCATTGCAAAGAAGCTGGGCAGAGGCTAACTGGTCTTTTGCCACAGGAAGAAACTAAAGAGAAACACACAATTTAATTCAGTTTTGTCTGGCAGAGATGTTTCTTCCACTTCATTGCTGTTGCTGTAAGACAAAAGCTGCAATTCTCTGGAAATCCAGAGCACGCCACCAGAGAAGAATTAGTACAATGGTTTTAGTTTTATGCAACATTCCCAATACCCAGCAACTGAGCATTTAGAAGAGAATAAACAAAATTAAGTAAGCTGTTTGTTCAGCATGTTCCAACACCCATCCATCTGCCTCCCTTTGTACTTACAGTCCCTCAGCCACAACTTTTCTTATCAGCCACTGTCAAAAATATGACTCATTTTTTACATAATAGACTAGGCGGAAAATAGAGAAGTTTTTATACGTAATAAAGCTTTTTCTTGCCCAAGATCTCCTGCATTAGCTCATATTTGTTTCTCATTAAAGAGAATGACACAATGAAAATGTACTTCTTCTAACCCTGGTTAGCTGCAGCAGCACTCACTGTCTGTGCCACAATTAGCTTTGCTTGGTTCTTCACAGAACCAGGCACATGAAGCTTTGGGATAGCTAATTTTAGGGCAAGGAGGGACCATGAGGGGATTAAGTGTTAGTACAGTCTATAGAGAGACTCCTCCTCTCTACCCAGGCTTTTTGTAATCTCAACCAACATGTTTCATGGATGCAAAGCAGAAGCCACTCTAAAGTGGGGACATTGGCCAAAACATCTGCCCACATAGCTCCCTCAGGTTTTAGATCTGTGTTGTGCCACCATAAAACACCTTATCCCCAGGCAGATGAGGTGGTTCCTATGGGAAGTCTGCGTAGTCTGCCCTACTGGTGATATCTTCAGTAATCATCCCTTTTCCATATCATCTGCTGGCAACGAGGCTGATCCTGGATTCCTAGGTGAAAGCTGTTTGCCTAGCACATCTCTCCCAGCTCTTGCTTTCTACATGCCAGACTGGTTTTAACAACATCTTGCCTGGCTGAGAGATAAGAGACAAAACACACAGCAGGCTGTCAGCAGATTTCCAATTCAGATGAAATCTCACAGCTTTTGTCACAAAAATCTTGTGTTTTCCTACAATGAGGCCTTCAATGCATCAGACAAGCAATGCTCCTGCAGGAAATCTTCCACGTCTTCACCTGATTCCCTTATGATCAGAATATCACCTGCCAAGTAGAAAGCAGGGAGATCCAGTAAATCCAGAGGTCCCCTCCCAAGTCTGCTGGGACCTCTGACTCACTCGTGTGATGTGTGGCACCATGCTGGGGTAAGGGAAGCTCTTACTAGTGTAGGTCATGTCTCTGACTGACAAACTGATGTTTTGCATTTCTCAGGAATTTTTCTTTCTTGCTGCAATCACTGGTACTCACGCACAAGATAGAAGTGGGACTGAGGCCCATCACATCTGCTTGGGATGCTCAAAATTTGCCAGGTTATTTTGTGACACTAAAGTTAATACAGAAAGTCACAGGCTTATATAAAGAGGAAACAAGATGAGGTTAATATGCTTTAAATTCAAGGCAGCAATTTACCTTTTTGTGTCTTATAATGACTTGATAGAACTACAAGATGCAGTCTCTAGAAACATCACTGAGGAAAGCTCCAAAGAACAAGACCTCTAATATGTCTTTTGCACTTCATTTGCTCCATTCTACACTTTAATTTCCTAGGCATCTCCTAAGAGCATTCAGTAGGATAGTAAGTATAATTCCTATGAGCTAGCTAAATTACTTCTGGCAAATTTGCATCAGCACTTATGTTGTATTAGCATCATTACATTATAATTTAAACCTTTCATTTCACCGCTAATCAAAGACAGTTCTTGCAAATAAATCAAATCTTCTAGTTTGAAAACAGTATCATGTCTTACTTTCTTTTTTAATAAATCAGCATGGTCACTATTACCTCTGTAGGTCGTAGAGTAGTTTCTACATATCAGCAACATTCTCTTTTGTCAAGCCAAATTCCTAGGTCTAAGATCCTGCTTGGATCCCTGCAAAGCAACATTATGTACAATATCCACCAGATACAACACTAGAAAACTCTGCTTCCCTTTGACAGGCAATCCTGAAAACATCTGCTAGTGTAAGCAAATTGGCTGAGGAAACTGCATGCTCCCACTTTAGGGATGGTTTTTGATTTTTGTTTTTCATCTCTCTAGTGCTCAGATACATCACTTGTATTGCTGAAATTAGAACTGGATTCGTAAGACTAAAGTACTAGAATTATCCGAAAGATGAAAGTACAATTTTACCATGTCAAGGGTTTGCAAATGGGCAATAGAGGCTTTTTTCTATTTGATATAGCAAGCTGTAGCAAACCTTGGATGATTTTTAAATGTTTTAAAATGAAAGCTTTCTTTGCTTCAGCACAAGAAATCTTAGCCACAGCTAGGATTCACATCTATAAAGATACCATCCAAAACATGTTTGGCTCTTCCTTGAGGTACAATACACAATGTTTGCAGGCCACAGCCATAGGAACATAAATATATTGCTTCCATTTATGCAACTATTCAATGAAAGAGAAAAAGAAATCAAACTAGTGCTGAAAAGCTGGAAAATATGTATTGACACACTGCTGTGTGACCAGGTGGCCATGCTGTGTTCACCAGCACCATGAGAGACTATAGCTAGAAAGCACTGACCACCTTTGGTAGTGCACAATAGTAGCCTTATTTAAACCATACAGAATGATAAACTATACAATAAGAACGGGCCTTGTATCTCAGCCATTCATGTGTGCCTGGGAAAAAACTCTTTCTGGTATTAAAGATATAAGAGCAGATATATTCAATATACTGCTGCCACCTGACTGTCAAAATAAAAAAAAAAAAAGAAAGCTTTATCATGAAGACCAAGTTTTGGAAGATCAAACCTATGGATGTACACACACATTCTTCACATCACTGCAAGAGAAAATCAGATGCCAAGAAAGGTCACACAAAATCACTCAAGATGCTCACTTTGGCTGGCACCCTGCTTGTGACAGGGACAAATCAAGGATGCCTGTGGAGCAGTTCAATAAAAAACAAGTATGTAGTGATGCTTCCCTAGAATAGTTTTTCAGCTGTCAACAATTCTTGCTTAAGGATTTGTTGCATGAGAACAGTCTGGCGATTTAATAACCCTTGGTGGGTTTTTCTTCAGCGAAGGCTGACCTATGGCAATGACAACATCTTGCAGAGAATTCCTTTGAATAAGCCTGTATCACGGAAAATAAGTGCTGCAGAATTAGATCAAATACATTAGACATATGTACATAAGTACATTAGAAGTACCTGCATGAAAATCACATGCTTTCATCTTTATTGAACCTGCTGGCTGCCACCTTTCTCTGGACTACTTACTTCTTGTATTGAAAAAGGACAGGAAAAAATTGTTCCTTCCTACATACAAAGAAAAATTTGGCTGATTCATAATGAGCTTATACCTAGAGCAGCATCCAGTCTGCAGCAGAGGTGACAGAGAAGGGCAGGAACAAGGCAAACTTTTAAGCTACTTCCCGTTAGTGTTCTCCTACCTTGCAACTGTTTTCAGCTCGGACAATTTTCTTTCCTTATTCTGAACACAGCTCCCACTGGCTTCATTTCTTGTCCCCCTGAGCCTGTACAGAAAATCGTGGTGCATTTGGAAGAAAACCTGCATCTTTCCAGCATTAACACAGGTGAAAGATTTTCTGTTATTTCCAAACTTGATGTGAGTACAGTCAATTTGTATTCACTCTTTCCAGGTAGTTTTGTAGAGATTTGCCATGCCCGCCATGTCCTCTCTGGTAGGCTGAAGAGTCCCAGCCTACATATGCATTCCGTGTATGAAAGCATGGTTACTCACCTTGGTCATTTTTAATTGCAAACCTTATCAGAGTTAGTAACAACCAAGCAGGGGAGCTCAGTGCTGAACAGAATGTAAAAAACTCTGGATTTATCCAGTGGTGTTGTAACATGGGCTTTTTTTCTGCTCCTGAGCTCTGAGGTTTGAGAGGCAACCATAAGCTCAGAGCCTCCCCATCTTAGGGATAAAGGTAAAACTGCTGAACAAGAAAGCTTCTGATGTGCATCATTTTGCATCTGTCTCCACTAAATTTCATGTGTCATTTAATTGCTCTGTTATTCATACTCACATGGTGCTGCTGCAGTTCTTCAAAGTCACTCCTCAAGTTTGCTATTTTGCAAAATAGCGAAGTATTTGCATATCATCCTCAAATTTCATCTCCTCACTTTTTGCCTTCTTTTCTAGATTATTTTATTATGTGGAACAATAAAGTCCTAGCAAATACCTCTGGAACACACCATTAGCAACCTCTTTTTACTCTAAAAAATGACCATTTTCTACCCTTTCTCCTGATCATTCACACAAGAATCTCTCCTTCTATCCACTTGCTGCTAAATTGCTTAAAAGGTCCCTTTAGATTTCGATTCTTCAATGTCCTTCGGACATCATCAGACATGCCAAATCCAGTTCTCCTTCATTCTCAAAATTTTTCATTCAGAGGAATCCAGTATATTTGTGTGATGCAATTTACCACTGTGAAATGTCTTCCTCACTAGAAGAAAGTTCTTCCTCACAATATCTGGTTTATGCACTAATTCTCTAGGGTTCTTAAATATCATTGTTACAAATTTGCCCAGTACACATGCCAGTTTCCAAATTGGTGGCTTCAGTTTTCACATTCAGTCTCTTCCATTCCTTTGGTGCCAAGACATTTGTAAGTGCAACATTATACATTACAGTGAGAAATGCTGTGGTTTCTGCCTAGACCTTCTTGGGTGGACTTTGGATAGAAACCATCAAGTAATGGAGACTTGTTAATGTTAATATTGTCTTCTTGTTCCAAGACATTTTTAGTTAAAATTGAGATGTGTTCACTGATAAATCCCCTGCAAGAAACACTATTCAGGCTCTTCTTCAGTGGACAGATCGAAAAAGTATGAATATATTTGTTTCTTCTCTGCATGTTTCACACTCCAATCATTGAGCTACTCAAACAAATCCCTGACAGGCTTTTTGCTTCTGATATGTTTTTAGGATTTATTAATTGATTTTAATAAATAATTTCCTGGATCATTTGAATTTGGGAAGGGGGCTGTTTAGGAGGAGGTATTTTTGGCCTGCCTTGCTACTATTTTGCACTTAAATACAGCATACAGATCTTCCCATCCACCCTTTTTGGGCACGACTTCAGCTGCTCAAAGGACGACTTCTTGTTTTTAATAGCATTCCTTTCAATGGTGTCTATGCATACTGCCTTCTTTCTGTGCTTTCTTAAAACTTTTTCAATTAGCAGAAAGCACTTGCTTTGTTCCTCCAGTATGATACCCTTAATTGGTAGTAAAGTTGTGTGCAGAAATTCAGTGCTCTTGTAAACACCTTCTTAATAAAAATCCTCACCTCTGTATAGCTCCCCTTTACAAAATTTAAAAGCTGTGAGGAGGTTGTTGTTGTTCCTTTGGACATTCATGACAATGTTGTAAATTCAAGTACATCATGGTCACAACTTTCAATCGGCTCTTGCACAGAAACAGTCACTATCTGCCAGTATTGTTCCTTCATAAAGTCCTGGGCAATCTACTCCAGCTGAGGAAAGGGGGAGCTGGACTAGACAGTATTCAAAGGTGCTTACAACTATTCTGTGATATTATTATTTAATATTATTTAATAACAATAATATATCAGAAAATAATATGATATTGTGATTTAACTATGATATTGTTGTTTGAAATAAGAACAGTATAATAGCTGAAATAAAGCTAAATAAAGAAAAATAATAATAGTAATAGCAATGAACAGGGAGATAACAAAAATTGGAGGAATAAAATCAAGAAAAAACAGTGATGCACGATACATTTGCTTACCACCCACTGGCCAATGCCCAGCCAGCCCTGAGCAGCAATCAGTCTCTACTGATTAACTCCCCCCAGCTGGAATGACATCTCTGCCTTGTTTTGGTCTTACACCATGTGCCAGGAGCATTTTGGACAGTACAGCCAGAGAGATCTTATGACTCAGCTTCCTGCTGAACATGGGTCGCAAGTACCAACACCTCTCCAGTATTTCCTATAAGCTGATTCAGAGGCATTTTGAGGTTCACTTGGCAAGCAAGACACTACTATGCACTCAGCTGTTTATATGGGTGATGATCAAACTGATCGCTGCTACAGCTTTGCTCCCTACTGTGAGTATCTCTGCCTCCAGAGGGTTAACCTTATTCAAGCAGCTTAATTCTTACAAGACTTGGAGAAGGGAAGGGAGCAATGGCAGCTTCTTCCTTCTGTATAGTAAGGGGACTACAACAATACCAGGGTACCTGTGGAAAAAGATTCAACATCTTGTGGTGTGCTGGTTTAAAGGTAAACCAGCAGGAGAAACAAATGCAACACAAAAGAGATTATAAATCAGAGTTACAATTTAATGACAATATTACAATAAATGCAACGGCACAAAGAGAAATTGGATTTAACCCACAAACTCCAGCAGTATGACCCAGCACCCTGGGGCACAAACACATTGTTTGTTAGCCCCTGTGCTGAGACCCTGTAGTGGTTTTAGCTAGGCCTCAAATTAGCAAGCTCAGAGAATCTACGTGGATTGGTAGAAACAGCTGCCACCTGACTGGGTAACCAAGGAAGTATTTCATACCAGATGACGCAAACCTAAGATATGATGCAGCAGTGGGAGGTGTTTGGTCAGTTCCATTGTGGCTGGGCTACCGAAAGGACGTGGTGGACTTCTTGTCTTGCTAGAGTAGGCCCTGCTGTTCCTGCTGCTGCTGCTTGCATTGTGTTTGAATTCAGGGAAGTAGAAACATTTTGTTGTTACTCTTTCTGTTTCTTGCAAGGTGTCTTTTAGAGTGCTTATAGATCTAGAGTAATATACTTTGTATTAATTGGGGAGTGGGAGGTTATTTCTTGTTATATCTATAAAACTTACGTAAGAGTGTGTTATATTGTAGTTTTATTTTTCTCTTTTCTGTAAAGATACATGTAGTTAGTTTCAGCATAAACTAGTTTAGAGTGGGTTTTTTTTCCCCTCTCCCTCTTCTTCCCTTTTCACTCCGTCCCAGACAGTTGGCATTTTGCCAGCTCAACCTAAGACAGACCCATATAGTCCCTCTGAATCCAAAGTAAAAGGAAGTGAATAATCTGTTGGTACAGATGATAGTCACAGTCTGATCAACAATGGTGATCCTCCTCTGGATCCAATAAGTGATTGCCCCGTCCCCAAAACCCCCAAGATTATATACCCTCAGGTTCAGGTGGGAACACCCAGTACCTCCCTCAGGGCAAGGAGTTACACAGTGGGTGATCTCACTCTGTGAGTCATGGGGTATTTTTGGAATCATGGATGGCCCATTAGCAGACACACCCCCTCAGGCTGGGTGTGAAGATGCTAATGACTCCCCAGAGGGGAGTTATCACAGCTCTTATCTCACAGGTTTCATTGACACCCAGCTCACAGCCTGAGGGGTCAGGTGTGCCCTTGGCAGCTGCTGCAAATGGTCCATTGTTAACAGTTCATGAGAGATTACATAGAGGGTAAAGAATACACAACTTTGGTTACACCCACATAGTGGTCTCAGTTGCTGAACCAGGATGTGTGGTTTCCACCTTAAGGTAGAAATATTTCAGTATTAAGTTACTCCTGAAAGATTTATTTGAAGACTTAATAAAGGACTCGATTCCTTAAATTAAAGACCAGAGGATTAATTATAACCTGAAACGTATATGTCTGATGCAGAAGAATCTGTTTTTATAGAAGCCAGTAGGCCAGCTAGTGGGCCACACCTGGTCCATGCTGGAAATCAAGTGCCTTCCTAAATGAGGTAGAAACTACATGGGGAAAAAGAAAAAAAAATAGCAAAATAAAGGTTTCTGAAAGGCCATCAAGTGCCTTTCTGAGGTAGAGACTACATAGGAAAAAAAAAAGAAAGAAAAGGTTTCTGAAAGGCTGCACAGAGGCTTCTTGAGGCACAGGAAGAGGTAGAAAAAATCAAGGGAAAGGGGTGGAAAGTTTTTTTGTGGGTTATTTTTTTTCATTTTAATACCACAAGATGACAAACTAAGACATGTTTAGTGTTTGCCTTACTGTGACTGGAAGGGCTCAAAAGGTGGGCAGAGATCTCTCCCCATGGCATCACTAATCAATAGATAAAGACAGGTTGAACAGCAAAGCACACAGATCAACACTAAGACATGAACTGACAGAGACAAGGAATGGTAGGAATTGCAGTTTGTTTGTAAAAATGATGCTTGCTTATGTTTGGAAAAGTATTAAAATGTGGACAGCAATAGAATGAGGTGGATTGTTGCTAATACAGCTGTGAAAGAATATTGAGATTGCAAATGCTTGTTTCTTTTCCAGGGACTAGGCTGGTAAAGCTGGGCTTGGTGAAACCTTGAGTATTACCATTCAAAATAGTGCTGGGAGAGAATGAGGCCTTTGGTATCCGGATTAATTCATTAGGAGGATGAGTCAGGTCCTTTGAAGGTTGTCTTGGGTTTGAACATCCAGTTGCTGCATGGGTAAAATTCAGTCCCTGCAGAGGACAAGACCCATAGCATGTAAATTGGTGGTGCTGACCTCTTAAATCAAGAAACAAAGAAAAGAATGGTTTTATTAACAGATTTCATGCAGTCTGGTGCAGCAGGAGAAGGGAGGCCCCAACAAGATGAGATGCCCAGTGGGGAGATGCAAAAATAGAGGAACTGAAGAGGTAAAGAAATCATTCGCTCATGTGGGCTCTACCATCATGTGCTGGACACTGATGACTGGCTGCACTGGACTCTTGGCTGCTGGGAGGAGTGCATGGAAACTGGACAGGACTGGGTACACTGTGGGAGTACAGTAGGCAAAGAAATATCCTCAGCTTCTGAGACAGGAGGACTGTCAATAAGGTCATCAGTGTACTGTGCCCACTGAAAGCTGTCCCTGTGATCTCATACAGAGATGAGGAGGTTCTGACAGCAACTACCAACAAGTCTGTGCATTTAAGATTTGAGATGAACAGTAAACACTAGTAGCATTTACAGTAGAAAAAATGTTAGCCTTAGATGTTATTTCTGAGAAAATCCCCAATGGAAAACCTCATAAATAGATATTCCTAGGAAGAGAAAGAGTCTAGGGAATAGCTATTTTGAGACATACAGGCTACAATTAGAAGAGTGAAATAATACATGCCCAGAGATGTTTTGATACGTCAGAAACGTTCCCAAATAGTCCCCAGTTATAAGTGGTTAAAACAACCTGGTACTGGGAGTGCCAGCCTGGGGTCTTTGGAATTCCACGCATATTTTGGAAGTTACCAGGTCACTACTATAGGGGGGTCATGAAGACTGAAGCAGTCAAAGTTTTGCAAATTGCATGTGGGTGTTCAGTGTGAGAGAAGGCTCAGCACACTGACTATTAGTATAGCTGGAACCCTGGGAATTGTGATAGATCTGGAAAGTGAGCTGAAGAACAGAAATGACTAAAACCCATTAAAGCAGACTCATCTTCTCTGGAAATTCGAAGATTCAGGCACAATCTGGCTGACAAAGAGCAGGTTTCTGAGTAAATAAAAAATGAGTTTGAGAAAACAGACAGATCTGAATTAAGGAAGAGGTTCATGGGCTGCAAAAACAATTTAGGGTGGCTCCAGAAGCAAGGAAAAATACTGAAAAATATAGTGACAATTGCCTATCAAGCAAAGGCACCAACACTAATTGTGATGAACTGAACATTCCTATTTTTAAAATAAATAGCTTGCCCATGGAGTAGATTACAAACAGATTTTAAAAAACCACTGCCACTTTGGCAGGGCATGCATACTGATTCAGCAATTACGGGACTTGAACCATTTCCCATTAAAAGCTAAAGAGAGAAAACCTACATGGAGATGTCCAAGAGAAGAGACACTTTGCCAAAGGAGTTGCTTTTCTGGGAGATATTGCTAAAATGTACCTCAATTCAATGGTGATGAAAGAACTTGTCAGCGAGTCCCTGTTCCCTTTTCCCTCAGTGCAATCAAATGCAGAGAACATCAGCAGGGCTATGAACTTGTTTCATTCCACTGCAGCAGAATACTCATCGATAATATTCCAGTTCATGCAAAGGGTGCCAGTTTGCACTTTTTTTTCTGGTGACACACTAACACTTGTCTATTGGCACTGAGTGCTGCTTGAAGTCTAGTTAAAGAATAATTTGCCTGAGCCAAGGTAACCTATGGAACTGGGGTAAGCAAAGCATTGCAGAAGTACTCACAAAATGCACACAAAGGAAAGTGATGTCTAGTCTTACAATCCACCTGTCTTTGGCTCCTCAATCTGAAAGACCAGGTATTTTAGTAATGTAACCCGAATTTTGACTCCAGAGCAAGTCTTGAACTGACACTCTGGTATCTTGTTTTTGTTACTGCACCTCTGTCAGGTGATGCAGTGATATTTCACTAAGGTGGGTATGTACACAAACCTGAATTTACTAGGTGCAAATGGCTTTCTTATATAAAATACTGTAAAGCTCTCAAAATAAGCTGAAGGAAGAGTCTGAGTTATTTTGGAGTGCATCTGACTATGAGGAGCTGGGCTACCTATGCTAAACCAAATCTTTGTTTACAGAAATTCACTTTTTTGTTTGAAGACTGGTTGTTCTTTGCGAGTTACTGGAAAAAGAAAAAAAACCCTTCATAAAATGGCTTAAAGTTCTTGATCTAAGCAGTCAGCAAGCTAAAACTACAGATGTCTAGTGTATACATACACTAATAAGTAAGGTTCTTTTTTTAAGGCAAAATTACTTACCTGTGCAGTAACAGAGGTTCTTTGCAGTGAATCAATATGCATTAATTTCTGATACACATGAAAATCATGGTTTTACCAATGAGTAAATAATGAAGCTGAATAAAAGTTAAGGTTACTAATTTTGAAATAAGTTTGGGCTGTTGTCTCATTATGATTGTATGCCAGAAGAAAGTAATGTTTAAGGCACTTGGTAGACATTGCCTTTCCAGCCTACCAGTGGAAAGAACTTTACTAAACTGCAATCTTCATAAAAATATAGAAAATAAGTGTGGAAAATACCAAGAAACAGCTAAAATATATTTACGTAGGGAAATATCTATGAGAGATTTCATTTAAAGCACTTCCTTCCTGCACTCTGGTATGCTGGCAAAAGCACTGCCTACCTGAAGCATCCAGGGAGTTGAAGATTGCAAAATACAGAAGTATTGGTTAAGTGTATCGGGAATTAAAAGTGTTGACATTTTGGTCTGTGTTTTTGCTAATGCCACCTGTGAAAAAATTTATCCTTTTCCTGCCAAGTTCTGGGGAACGAAAGCTGATGGAGTGAAGACAGACTTTGCATAAAGTTACTTGGGTCTCCTATTGGTTGACAGCCTTTGGAGGAGAGCTGAGGGAGGGAGAGCAATGAGGAAGAAAGAGAGCAGAGCCTGAGACCTCTACCTGGGGGATGCTGGCCACACCTCCCCAGGTAGATGTCACCAGAGGCTCAATAAAGGTGAGAGGACTCGCGCTCTATGGTGTTGGTGGTTCTTTCCCCAAAAAGACAGCCGGGACCCCTGCTGTCTGCCAATGCCTGGAGGATGTAGCCCCTGCCTTCGGGGGAGTGTCTTGAGTTGGTAAGACAACCTTACGTGAGTAACCCTGTGATGAGTGGGGTGCTTACATGTTTGGGCTTATTGCTTTAGTCTCCATCCCTCTCTCTCCCCCCCTTCTCTTTGGGTTCCTGCTATTCGGTCACTTCTGTTAATAAAGATACTGTGTTTTCCGAACTCTCCATGGTGCTCAGCCTCACTTTTCCAGCAACTGTAGAACCCACCCTGTTACATTAAGGCACAGGGACACCGATTTTCAAGTGCAGCATTTTCTCTTCAATTGCATATGTTTCTAATTACTAACTATGGATAAATTATATGGCACCTAAAATAGTCCCTCTGGTACCATTCTATTGTAAGTAATTGTACTGCACCCAGCACATCAGCTCCTAAGCCATCACAGCAAGACTTGGGCACAATGTCAGAAAGGTTCATTATGTGCTTGCTCTCCTTCCTTGCGAGAGGATAATGAAGAGTGATGGGCTTTTCTGATTTTATTGTGGGTGAGAGATTATATGTCAGGGATGATCTGAGAGGTGACAAGTCTGTGACTGTCAGAACGGACAGTCTTCCAGTCAGTACTTTGTAGCAGTGTCAGACAGGATCCCAGGAGTGCTGCAGTCCCTGAACCAAACAACCCAGCAGAGCTGGAGTGCTCCGAAGAAACTATATTGTAGTTAATTTTTAAAGGGCCAAATGTGGATAGTGGACTTCTTAATACAGTGCTTCTTGCATTTCAGGTCTCCAGTTCAATAATACCTCCATGTAGACAGAGGAAAAAAATATTAAAAAGAAGTCTGTGCAAAGCAGTGGAATCAGGGTTGTGATTTCAGGAGATGCAGTTTGGTGTATCTGCGGTTTTATAAACCATCAAAACAATCATATGCAGAGACTGCTTTAAGAAGTACTTCAACACCCTCTGCAGGAACCAGGAATGGACAAGAAAAGAATTCATACCTGCAGTTAATTCTGACAAATTGAACAGACAGACTGAAATTATTTTACTTTACTCAGGTACTCTTGGAACTCTCATTTTCCTGACCAGGTCAATAAGCGTGTTATATCATAGCAGCTATTACATGCTTAGTTTCTGTCTCAGAAAAGATGCTGACTTGAAGGATACAAACCTTCCTCACCTTGTGACTTGTCACTGTGTATTACTTCTTTCTTGGTTTTAGGAATGGATTGTTACCATCATGCAGTTTCTGAAGAACTTTATAATGTGAACATTGGAAAGTAAGTTTAGTTCAAGCTGCCCATGCTACATCTAAAAGTCAAATGTGCCTCTTGTCCAGAATTTACCAACACCATTGACAAAAAGGAGATATAGCGATAGTGTAAAATTCTAACCCCAAACTTATTTTGCAAGTACTGGGAAAGGTTTACTTCATTCCTATTAGCTCATATTGTGCCTCAGGAAATGAGAACATTGAGGCACTGAGGTGGCTTCCTCCTGTCACAGAAGAAAGAACAAAGCAGGTGGCCAGTAAATAACACAGATTTCACAAACAAACCACTAGCACAGGCTTCTGGCATGGAGTAAAGGCCTGAATACCTTCTTCCACAGAAGGAGCTTACAAGTCTCAGACAAAAGCAGCACAACTTGGTAGCACTCACAGACAGGACAGACCACATGCCTGGGCTGTGGAAGAGGGGGAACAACTGTCCTTGGGGATTTATACTTGTGTGTGATAAAGGAGTGGAGCAGGATCTGGGAGTTGTGATGCAATAAGTCAGAATGCCAGGTACACACAGTCAAGAAATACACATTTTATTTCCACTTCTGCTGCCAGGCTTAAAACCTCTGCTCTCCTTCCTTACTCACAGACACTGCAGGCAAAGCTGGGGCTCTCACAGGCAGTGTCCTGAGAAAGCCCTGCAGAAGCCACACAAGACTCTGGCTGCAGTCTGGTACAACGAGTGCACAAGGGGAGCCTGCCCAGAGCACTTCAGCAGGAAACAGGAAGTACCAAGAGAACCTCTGATGGCTACAGCCCCACAGACCTCCCCTGTGCCCTTGGTCCATGGCACAGTGAGGCTCCCCAAAGACAGGTGCAAGCATCCCTGTGTGTCCAAGTGGGACTCGCTGGAGAAATCAGACCCATACACTCAGCCTACACTCCAGGGGAAATCCCCAAGGCAAAGCCAGGGGGTCATGTTACGATTGCTGTTGTTTAGGTTTTCTGTCTCCACCTATTCTCTAAATGTGGCCATTTGCTGCAATGCCCTGTGTCCCAAAGGCCTCTCTGTCTCTGCTGCCCCTGTCAAGATGCTGGGATGGTGATGATACATGTCCAAGCCAGGACAGGCTGTGGCTGTGAACAGCACTTACTCAAGCATAAAGTCTCTTAAGGCGCATACCTATTGTGAGGTAAATTTGAGTTCTTTGGCAGTGAAGCAGCACTGAAGGAGGAGATGCCATTGCAAAGGTGGCACAAAGTCTGAGCAAGGCCAGATGTGCCAGCTGTGTCCTGCTGGGAAAGTCTGTCCTTGACAGCAGAAGAGAGGAGCTCAGCTATCCTGGTGTGTGACAGCACTGGGACAGCAGGGATGATGCAGGATTTGGTCTGGGGTACGGCTGACAGTGTGGTACCAGTGTAAACACAGGCAGAATGCCAGCACATGCGGCCACAGTGCCCACAAGCTTAAATACTTCAGATAACATTGGCTAATTTGTTAGCCACAAGCCTCCTGCCCCTTCTTGTGGCTGGCTTTATAAGCTCTTCCTAACAGACTCCATGTAATGTGAGACATGGGGTGGCAAAGCCTCTATTAACCAGAGCCGTTCATAGTGAAGCTTCAGTTCATCTTTGAAAAGGTCAGACTTCTCACTTGTGTGTTTGGGAAAAGAAGCAATTGTGTTACAAAAACACTAAAAATATCTAAAAACGGACTTGGAATTACTTCTCGGAGATGTGCCAGTCTGTCTTATGTGAATAGGGAGAGCAGAATTTCAGGCATGCTGGTTCTTGCACTCTCTTAATGAGTCACTTGGATGCCTATTCGTCATATAATTTTACCATTTTCTAATTTCATTAAGGGTTTTTTAACCTTTCCAGTAATCTGTTGAATTCTTGTGTGATCTGTGGGTGTAAGCATTCTTTGATCTCCATTTATATCTACAGACTTAGCAAAAGTCCCTGTCAGTTCCTGTTAAAGGAAGAAAGCAGGTTGTTACTTGTAAAGTGGTTCAAATGACACTTCAAAATCATCTGGATTAAAACAGTACTTTTTTTACGGAAGTGGCTTTAGGATAAAAATCCCTCAATGAATCCTTTTTGAATCTGAACTCAACTTGCTTTTATATACATTTGTATTCTCTCTTCCTTTAATAAATGCCAAAAGAGAGGCCATGGAGTCTTATGCTTCCATATGATTGAAGTAGGAGGACTATTTTTAGGGACCCCACAGTGTCACTGCAGGGTGGCAGAGGACTGGCATCTTTGTGCTTATGTTGCATAAACAATATTTGGAGAGATGCACATGCAGTTTTATTTGTGGGGTCTGCAGCTGATGGCTTATATCCATTCTAATGCTGAAAGTTACTTTTTGGAAGAAACAAAAAAATAAACAACACCAACACCAAACAACAACTACCCACACACACACAGACAAAAAAAAAAAAAAAGAGAGAGAAAGAAGAGAGAAAGCAAAAACTGTCTGTGACCACCCAGGAGGAGCAGGGATGGGGACCCAGATGAGCATCCTCCCGTGTCACCTAGTTCAGCTGCTGGCAGTGATGAGGAGTGTGTTATTTCCCTACAGCTACACACTTCACTGAGACCCACTTGAACACCCTACTACTTGTCCCCATTCACAAGGCTCTTAGTGTTGATGGGAATATGCCCATTAAATGCAAGCACTGCATCTATATTACTGGACAATATTCACTGAGTATTTAAATTATTTATATCTACTTTATTACAAACTAAATTTTCAGTTTCTCTAATTCAAACTAAAAGTCTACAAAATGAGAGATAAGGAAAAATGGGAAATAAGGTGTCAGACTTACGCCAGTGGTAGATATTTCCTGTAAAAACCTATTGTAGCAATATCTGGGTTTGCAGGTACAAAAATATGAGAAATTATTAGAGCATGAGCCTGACAAGGGAAAACCATTGCTTTAGAAGCGCTGAAAGATGCTACCACAAGGACTATAGTGAGAGGCTGCAGAGCTACAGGCTGCAGGGCTGCAAACAGCCAGCCCTCAGCATTACCCAGGCTGTGACATTGAGGTATTGAAGGTGCAGAGCAACACCTGTCCTAGAAGCTGGGCAGAAAAGCATCAGGTCCAGTGCACAGACACCTGCTACAGCAATGCCACATCTTTCCTATGCCACCCAGGCAGCTGCTTGCTGCTGAAACAGATCTCAGCACCAAAGCAGTGAGTCACAGACAGATGTTTTCTGTTCAACAGTGCCAGTGGGGAAGGAGATCTTGAAGGAAATCAAAATGATAAAAACTCCTACTTCTTTTTTCAGCATTCTTACCAGAAAAGCCAGAAAACCCCAGTTCCACCTGGCACTTGGAGTTTTGGATAATACATGCTGTAGAAAACTTCGTGATAGGTATGGACTTTGACTAGCAGAGCAATATCATGAAAAATCTGTTAGCCAGGATGGGTAGACCAAAAATAATAAAAAAACAACAAATAAACAAACAAACAACCCCCACAAACAAACAAACAAAACACAAAAACCCCCAAACACATTGGTCCAGACTTTACAAAGCAACATCATCCTTGTAATAAAAAACAATATTATGTTTAAAAATAGCCCCTTTTACCTAACACCTCCTTTTCCTGACTCTTTGTATGATTCATCTGAAAGTAAAAGTCATCAGCTTTTCTTGAAACAACTGGAGCATGGAAAAATCATATTTCTTTCTTACCAGAGCCATCCATCCAGCAGAAAGAACCAAGTGACATTAGATGATAAAGAGTTTAAAACTACAGTAACATAGAGAAGACAAACTGAACCGCACCAGCTACATGTTAAAGGATGGCACAAACCCCCTGATTTCTTCCTTGCACATGAACTGTGATGCCTCAGCACACATAGGCTCCATTCTGCTCCTAGGGAATGTCTGTCACTACAGGGCTGCTCTCCTGAGGGCACAGGAGTATGGAAAAATTAGACCAATATAATTAATTGTCTTTCATATTGCTTTTTAGCTGGTATGTTCCATATTACAGTAATAAAGCATAAAACAGGTGTAAAAGAAATACTAAAAACATGAACATCTGTAGACAGCATTCCATACCATAAAGTCAGGACTGTGCAAAAAATAATTGCCACTGGCAAAAGTTAGTAGAGCAGCATGGAAACCTGATTCTTGACAAATACCTATCTGTCATGGGTTTGGGTTGGCTGATGGGCCTAAGTTTNAGTCATGAAAATAAAATCATGAAAATAAGATCCATGAAGAGCCGTCTCAGTAATGAGACACTGGCGCCATCTAGGAGACGAATACAACATGCACCGAAACAAAAAAGTGAAGTGCAGCATAAAATGCAGCTCAGCCAAGTTTACAGGGTGCAATAGGGCATTTTGCATCCATAAGATTTTATGAATTACAAGGGCACATTTCAGTGAAGAGTCTTTTCCACTTTTCCACCACTCGGTGATTCTAAAAATGTTTTAAAGTATTTTAAACTCGTTTTCACTCATATTTTTCATATGACTTGGATGTGTCTCCCCCATGAAGTGGGAATTCTCAGGGCTCACTTAGGCAGTGGCTGCTCCCTCTTTTTCTGACACCAGGAGGGCAACAGCAAAACATTGTGTATGGCTGATAAAAGCACTGCGAATTGCAGTTGTCTGTGTTTCTGTAGCTTGCTGCTGGGTAGGCTTGTGGGGTATGGTGGGTGTGTTTTCTTTCTTTGCCACATGCAACAGACCATTTAGGGCAGATGAGGAACCATTTCTAGATGGGGGAGCAAAGGTGGGAAACAGTATTGGTCTTGGTGGCACGCTGAGAAATAACTCTTCATGTTGTCCTTATTGCACTCTGGTATTCATAAACATTTTGGACATTACGGAACCTTGAATTTTGACATAACAGTCACCACTCAGGTGTATAATGGATATGTGGAGTCTCTCCCCATTGCTTAGGAAGGAGGTTTTGCATGATATTCGTGCAATAAGGAGATACATCAGTGGCAGCTTGTCCTGTCTGCTAATATAGTGATACAGGAGAAAGACCAGACCAAATGAGCCATAGCACAGCTCAAACTAGACTGATCATCAGGAAACAGAGGATCAGCTATCCAGGATATCTCACTAGCTGGAAATTCCCATCTGCAACTGCCATGTCTTGAAAGCACCTCCCTGAGCTGTGTTTCTACACATATCCCTCTAATTTTGCAACCCTCTCTTCTTCCTGTGGTGGTGTGCTGAAAACAGAAGCACTGACTGCTCTTAGCTTTACGTTCAATAATGAAACTATCCTGTCCTTTCACTATAAAGGACTACTCAAAGGCATGAAGCATCAGCAGATGCCCTCTCTTAGGTTTAAATTCCATCTGACATCTGCTTGGGTTCGAAGAACTTTTGGGTTGGTTCTGTTTCTTTTGTGTGCTTGAGTCAACAAAATTCCTAACTGTGGTAGGAGGTCTCTAGCCTGTTTCCATGAGACTAGACAGGCCATGATGGCTGAATTCAAAACCTGCCCACACATCCATGTTCCTCAGAGAGTATTTGTTCAATCAAAACATTGGCTAAAAAAAAAAAAGGGAAAAACATAAGACATATCATCTGTGGTTCCAGTACAGAACATCTAGACAAGATGGTCATAAACAGGAAGAGTTTTCAATGCCTATTTAACAGAGGGCTTATGTGTGATTTATGTGCCTCATGCATTTGTTCAGTCACCAAAACCCAGGGCAGAAGTCTTCAACAAGGTCATACGATGGGGTCATACCGGTTCATGGAGTTACCTAGCAGAAATGCCAGGGCCAGTTTTAGCAGCAATATGGGAGAAGCTGAGTGAAAGTATGAAAGTATGATGCATCTGCCTTTGTGGTTGCCAAATTACTGGCTTCCCTAGGCTGTGGTTTTGAGCCACATGCTGCTGACCATGTCAGTTGGTCATTGCTGCAGTGCAGCTCAAGGGGCCAGGGTGGCCAAGACTCTGGTTCAGTTGTTAACAATCCGCCTTTGAAACAGGAAGGCGTCTGTTGAATAAAAGGCAAGGAAGTTTTGTGATGTATTGTTTTCTCAGTGTGAATGGATTTAGTGAGAGATCATAACATTGGACACTGAGTGACATAGAGTCTGTGATAAGGCATTTGAGAGTTGCTGCGCCCTCAGCTCTGCTGAAGGATCATAGAATCACAGAATCACAGAATGTGCTGAGTTGGAAGAGACCCACAAGGATCATTAAGTCCAACCCCTGACCCTTCTGCAGGACACCCCAAGAATCACACCATGTGCTTGAGAGTGTTGTCCAAATGTTTCTTGGACTCGGGCGCATTGAGGATCTTTTTGTTCTTTTAGCAATTTGGTGGATTGAATTATGGTAGTTTACCACAGACAATTCACCACAACACAGAATTGCCCCACACAGCTTACAGCCAAGCAGTTATTGCCTGCTGGTATCCTTCACAAGTGCAATTTGGCTTACATTTTCCATTGCAGATCTGCTTGCAACTAGCTCTGTAACTTGAGTCCCACTCATTACAGTTGCTTCATGAAAGAAAAAGTGTTTAGTTTGAATTTAGAGGTATTTACCCCAGTTGTCTTTGTAAAAATCACAGTATTCTGAAATATTCACTTACAGGCAGCCCATGCCAGGAGGGGAGAAAGGTCTGAGTTAACTCCTCCTCGTTATGCTTTTTGTTTGCTAAAAATAATTTATTTTATGAATTTGATGCATTCCAAATCACATATGGTAAATTTTATAACAGCCACCAAAACAAGGACTGCAGAATCCCTGGCACCTTACTTTGGATATAGATGCAAATATACTCTACCAACAGTGCTCCAGAACTGCATGCCCTGGTCTTCTTCTAGAGCTTATAGGGGTTTCATCACCTACAAAATTTCATAGAGCACATAGAAGAGATTAATCAAAGCCTACTGTTTCTAGCCATTTTGGAAGCTAATGAAATTGGTAGGACATTTGTTGCAGTCAAAGAACCAGAGAGATCGCAAGCATCAACGTGATGCACAGGCAAATCTGGCTTTATTCAAATTAACTCACACATATAAACTCCAGTTAACCCCGCCCCAAACACAACAGGTCTGACCCCATAGGTTAAGGCTGTGGACATGCACATATAAGGTAAAACTCAGGTACTTTCTGGGTTGCTTTTTGTTATTTACCCTCTAAGTTTGATGTCCCATGGTCCTCTGGACTCACTCGAGTCAGTGGGCAGTGGCAGATATTACTGTGCCACTTCAGCTTCTTGCTGCTGAACCACCCAGCTCCTGCTCTAACATCACCTTTAAGATTACATACTGATCCTTGGAGACGAGAGCACAATCTGGACATGACGTATAAGGTCACTGGGACCTTTCAAGATCTTGCTATAGAAATGCTATAATGACATAGATGTAAATTAAGTGATGCTTGACCAGGGGGGAACAGCAACAAAATGTACTGGAAATTAGATGATTTGGGCTTCATAATGCAATGGCTGAGGAATGGTTTTGAAAATGTCTCCCAAGCTCATAAATCTGCTCTTTCTCTTCTTCTGGCCTGAAAAGTAGCTTGTGAGCATGAAAAACATAATAAGCTAATATAAAGCTATTCTTTGTGACTTTAAAGATATTTTAACTATTATAAATTAATTCTACTTCCTGATTTCTGTTTAACTAAGCTTATAACTTCAGTGTTACAGTCTCGGAGTGATTCAAAACATTTCTAGTTAAATAAGTGTTTTATTGGCACTATGTCCAGACTCAGCCTAATCGCGAAACCTGTGTGTTGGATTCAAAGAGCACTGGGATTAAATTAAAATTCAAAAGTGGACTGCAGGCTTTCTGGCCTCTAAATTTTTAAAACGTTCAGACTTGGGCCAACAAACAGATATGGAAACCCTGAAATGTAGGAAAGTTGGCAGTCAAGTTTGATTCTACTTCTGAACTTCGAAGGCTGGCATGCTCTTTTCCGCTGTGGTAAGCATAAAGTCATAGCAGTAACAACATGACATGATGCCCATAGGACCAATATTTTAATGAGGTCAGGCCTTTTTTCTGGAGGAGAAACCTACAGGCAAAGCCAAAATGTGACTGCAAGTGGAAGATTATTTATCTGAACCAGAATCTCAACGCAGTGACATATGCACTGCTGCATATGCTACCTTTCACATGTAGCTTCAGACAGGAGCCAAGATAGTTGTTTAATGCCAAGACAACTTCCTTAAGAAGATTCCTGTAAAGAGCTATTCCTGGGAGAGTCTTCCACTGTACTGAGGTATCTGAGGAAGAGAAGGTCCCTGATGTGGCTCAGGGGAATGAAAACCCAGACTGAGGGAGCTGGAGAAACAAAGAGGGCCAAGAGAAAGGGAGCAGGAACAGCTGAACTAGCAGAAAATGTAAGACAGCTGATGAATGAGCCAAGGGAGGAAGAAGACATCTGTGCAGTTCAGCGGATGGAATGCTGCTGTAGAGAAGGAACCTGCCCTTTCAAGGAGACAGCATCCTGAAGTGTCCTGGGCAGATCATCTACATCAGACCACTCACAGTGGCTCACAAAGTGCATTTTTCTGGGCTTGTCTTGAAAACTCTGAGGTTATCTGGATATCATGTGTTGACACAAGAGCTACAGCCGAAGAAAATGAGAACTCTCTCTTAATCTGTGTAATAATGCATAGTACTCTGACATAAAAATTGACAGGGTTTTCTTAATGTTACTCAGGGTCTCAGCTCTCGGTAGACAAGCGGGAGTGGTGTTATCCCCTTATTTCAGAGGGCCTTAAAAAAAGTTATGTATTTCAAAACAACATATATCACGGCAAGTCACATAGGGAAATCTAACATTGTTTGGAAAAAAGGAGCAGAACAAGGTTCTGTAAACAAGGCTTATGGACCAGCTTTATTTCACCTAAATAAATACTCAAAATGCATGACACAAGCACTTACTCACTTTGGGCTCCCTGCTACAGAAAGGAGAGAAAGAAAGGCTTCCAGAAAGTGACTCAGATTGTCAGTGAACTCACCAGCATTGGTACCAGATATCGGTGGATGGTGAATGCTCCTAAAATAGGAGCATGGGTCTTCTGCTCCAAGAGGCATGGTGGCCACAGGCTTGAAGTAATATCAGCTCTTTTAGGCCGCCTCTCGAAACTAAGGAATGGCTCCTCCCGCACTCAGCCCAGTGCAGCTCCCCAGGAAAGACCACACTCAGAGCCAGGTGGCAACAGAACAAGTGAAGTTTGTTGGCATGCCCGGTTTATAAAGGGGTCAAGGGAGGTTTCCAGAACTTGGGAGGAGAAAGGGGAGGAGAGAAGCATCCCATTGGTCCAAGCAGAGGGGAGGAACAAGGAAAGGACCAATGGGAAACAGGGATCCGAACATAACCATATAAGGAGAACTACTGCAATGCACCAAACTGAGGCCAGTCAGGGTAGGGTTGGTGGGAAAATCCTATGGGTTTATGGGAAGAAGAACTTGGATAGGGACTACTACAGGGACAATATAATGGGTAGACCTGGTGACATTACATTTATTAAACAGGGGAAACATTAAATTTGGTGCAAAACATTAACATTCCTGGGACCAGGCTCCTCAACCTTGGCATCTTCATCTATCCATCTTTTGTCCATTTCACAAAGTCCAGGTCTCTGCCAACATCAGATTCTACATCAAACTGAAAAACTCTGAGGAAGCACTAATGTCTCTCCACTGATTCCACAGGGAGCTTTGGACAACTGTCCCCTAATTCCAATGCCAGTAAACTAGGCCAAAGGCTGAAGGCTAAAGCAGGATAAACCAAACTGCTGGACAGCAGCTCTTGAACAATCAACACTCTTCCTCTGTGCAGATTAAGGCAGAAATTCTTTGGAGGAAAAATAGCAGGGGAACTAATAGATAAATATTGTATAATATCATGTCTGTACAAAGGGGGGGAATTAAGGTTGCCTGTGCATTTTTTTGCTGGCATTTCCAAATTTTTGGGAGTTTGGGTCCAAAGCATTCATGCTCTTTTAGCATAGCTTGGTAAGCAAGGTGTGGAGATAGCTCTTGTGTATTCAGGGTACCTCTATTGCTACATCTAAATACATCAGTTTCAGCTTCTTGGCCAAAATGGTAACCAAAGACTTGTAATAGTCCTTTGCATTTCTTCTTTTTGTTATCTTTCAGTTTTTTGTTTTAGTCATATACAGGATTTCTTTAAACTCCAGAATTGCTCAATGAATATGTGAGCTAGGTTTTAGATCATGCAATCTCCTATTTTATACATAGTATTCTTATATATATACACAAGTATATTACAATACACAGTATAGTTAGGAGGGGCAATAGGTAATCAAAACATACTTGAGTGAAAACTACTTTTTTTGGGGGAAATAACAATATCTCAATAATGATTACATTGATTTTCCTATAGGTTGTGTGAGGAAGAGGTGTGGCTTTGCCAGTCCCCTTCCCTCCGGTTCTGCCCCTGTGTTAAGAGCTGCCCAGAAACTCCCCGTGTGTGGCTGAAAAAGAGATTACAAAAAGTCCCCTAAATCAAATATAGCTGTTTCCAGAGAGGATGAAGAATTCATCTCTAAAAAGTGGTGATGAGCAGCTTCAAATGGAGCTTTCCCAGGAGCCCCAGAAAAGTTCAGTCTGCAGCAACACCACACAGCAAAATGCCCTTGGTCAGAACTGCTGCTGAGATACCACTGCTCATCTTCCTGCAGCTCTGAGAGGAAACGCCACATCACAGAATATCTGGAACATACACAATTGTATATGGAAACACTATTTATAGAGTATAATTATATAAGTATCGCTGTCTTTGGGTTGAATTGCATAAAGCATCATTTTTCCTATAGTTCTCCCCACTAAGGGAATTAGCTGCTGCAATGATTTACATGCATAATTTTGCCTAAGGCCTTCTTTTCTAATCCAGAAGATGTACATTTTTAGGTCAGAAACCCATTCATCACACTGTCTCCTTTGGTTCCCTGCAAGTCTGAGTGTCCATCAGTCCAAACGCAACGATTTGCCTTACAATTTGTGGTTCAAAACATGAAGGAATGTGACAGCTGAAGTAATTACGATATATGAAACTCTGAAAAAAACCAGTTTATTTCCATTTATGGGGAAAAACAGGTTTTATGTTTAAAATTTTTGTAAGTACTCCTATAAAAGAACTATAGTATAAAAGGTAGTTAAGCTTCAAAGTTCAGCAGCACTTTATTTGAAGACTGTGTTCATCCTGCCAACTCCAGTCACCATCCCCAGAGGTATTTAAAAGACATGTAGATGTGGCACACAGGGACATGGTTTAATGGTGGGCTTGGCAGTGCTGGGTGATGGTTGAACTTGATGACCTTAGAGATCTTTTCCAACCCAAATGATTCTATGAATCTTTGATTCTATGATACTCAGCAAACTACCCAGTCCACCCCAATACCAGATTTTGATTTTTTAAGAAATAAGTTTCACAGTTGTATATGTAATAAGGACTAAAAAAATAACAATTTTGAATATTATTTTGCTCTTTGAATAGCCTCAAGATATAGCAAAGCAGAAATTTCAAAATATCTAATTTTCACAGCCAAGATGGGGTAAAGAATGTTTTGTGGTAGAGTGCTAAAAACTTTCCAGGGTTAAGGGCTTCACCCAGTGGTTAGCACAAAATCTTAAGAGTGCCAGGTGCACCATGATCTCCCCATTACAAAGTGGTAAATTCCTTGCACTGAGAGATCCCATTTTGAGTTAGAGCCCAGGCCCCAGAGCAGAGGTGCCGGTCTGCTCATTTGAGCAGCTGTGAGTAATTTACCCCATCCTTTCCCAGGGAGCAACTCCAACAACCAGCCTCACATGGATCCATCCACAAGCAGGACATTTGGGCAGGGGGTCATCTTAAGTCTTTCAGGGTTGACCATAAGAGCTTCAGCACACAGTATTTGAATTTCCAGAGAAGTTTTGACTGTGTGTACAGATGTGTGCCTTTGGCAGATGCTTCTTCAGACAGCAACAGGTTTCTGCATGGGGAAGACCAAGTCTGGAACTTCTTTCTATCTGATAACAAAAAGTAAGTTGAAATGAAAACATTTATGCAAAAGAGTTTCCATTTCAGATATTTGGCATTTTGTAATGGCAATTGCTTTGGTGAAAAGTTTTTGAGCATCTGTAATCTTCATAGAAAACTTTATTGAATGTTTCTTTCTTTTGGTTTATGTCTCGTTCTCTCTTTTGTGCATATACACTTGCAAAACATCAGACTCAGAGGCCACAATACTCTTTGAGGCTTCTACATATGAGTAAATGTAACACTAATTGTCATGCACACACAATGTGTGTCATTATCCGGCACAGAAATAGCAGCTCTGCTTCTGAGTTCAAGGAGTTCAGGTTAAAACTTTGAGATTATGGAACACTTTTCCTGGAATTCCACATACTTTTCTTAAAAACACCCTTAAAAGGTTGTTCTGAGGCAGTGAACCAAGGCCAATGGACTGTGTTTTCAGTCTGTTTGCTTATTTGCACAAGTTTTAAAAGCTCTTGTCAGTTCATTCAAAGAGGGTAAAGCAAAGAAAAACAAGTTAGGGGGAAAAAAAGACAGAGAAATCAGAGAAACTGCTTCATGAATGACACAAATTACAGCTAAATCAGACTTCTTGGTTTGGATTCCCTCCTTTCATCTGCACCCATGTGCTCATTCTAGAATAGCCCAAATTCCTCCCAAGTCCCCTTTGATTTCTTCAAGTACGACAAAAAATTGTGCACACTGAGGGCAGATCAATGTCATGCCTAAATCTGCTTGTTTGCCCATCAGCAGAGGCTTCTGTTTTGCCCTCTCCTCTTCCTAGCTGTCCGTCTCCACAAATCTGCTAGGAATATAATTGTTTGGGAAACTTCTATCCCTCTGTTTTATTAGGTTGAAACAGGAAAAGAAATTTAAAAGTCATTAGCTAAGGGGATGAGAGGGGCAGAGGTCATCAAATGAAGTTATTATATAGTTATATAGACTTTTTTTTTTTTTTAGAAAAGCTGGTTGAAAATCTCAGGAAAAATGTAGACAGTGAGGAACTACCACAAATAGAAGGTGTAAGAAATACTACTAGGATTATTATTAGCATGATCAAAAAAGAGAGAGCTAATCAGCGACAAGAATAGATATGAATAAGTAAACCTTCAGGTTTAAGGACTCAGAAAGAAATTTACATTTTAAGTAACCCAGTAAAAATTGAAACTAATAATATCCAATGCCTTTTTAATTTTCATGTTGCGGTTCTAAAGACAGAGAAATATCAGAAGTTATTTTTTACTTATGGTGTTTAATATCCTCATTGCAATTTAAATTTCTAGAAAAGTTATCAGTTTAAAATTAAACCTGTGTGTTCAAAGATTATATTCAGCTTTTTCTGATAGATCCAGAGAACAGACATGTCTAATTCTTTATGCAGATCAGGGTAAAAAAATGTGCAAATAAAAATTATTTGTTCTGATGAAAATCAACTGAAAACATCAGATATCATATGTAGGTCACTACAGTATTACGCACACACTCAAAGAGACAATCTCAAGTTCTAATTATCAAAAAATCATCCAATACAGTACATTTCAGCAGGTTATCATGCTGTTGCCTTGTAAGCAGCCATATGCCCATGAAGCTCCATAGCCAGTGATGGGTTACCCCATCACATAAGTATTTCTGTGCCAGTCACAAGCCAAAATCCCAACTATAATATCAAAGAGAAAGAGTCATTGCCAGGGTTTAAGTCATCTTGTCCTAAAGGAGACAACTAAAATAAAATAAAGCACCCCTCAAAATGGGGATTGTTCTTCACAGATTATAAAGGATTCATGGGTGATGGTACAGGTTTACCCTGTAGCAATGTAGAGGTAGGAAAGGTGTTCCCACCTGTGATGCCTGCTCGTGTGGGGACTTTGATGTGGCCTCACTGAAGAACATTGTTCTCAGCTTGCATCACTATGAACTCCAGTCTCTGCTTGAGAACACAGCTTTTCCCAGCATGAAAGAAGGAATATTTTAGATTCATTAAAAAGGGAGGTCACTTGTACTTCTGTGAGTCCTCTTGTTTTTGGAGAATTGAGCCAGATTCCTCTTAATATCCCGCATTATAAAAAGACTCACTTCTAGCCTGACATTCTTCACATAGCTTTACTCCTACCCATATTTATTTGCTTATGTATTTTTTCCTGTCTCTGAAACATAAATCCCAAAAAGTAGATTGCAAAGCATGTGTGTGCTAGGAAGATTAAGGTACAGTTTGAACAGTACTTTTTGACTCAAAATTTAAATCTTAATTACTTTGCTTCATAGAACTTCATCCTTTCCAGGTTCCCATTGCTCAAGCAGAGCAGTGAGCAAACTGAAGCATCAAATATAATTTAAAACTTACTTAATTTAGGCTGTGATACTCAAGTTAAGCTGCATCTTTAATTTAGTATCTCCAAAGGCAAACCAATATTAGTTTGGGTTTTGGTGTCACTGGAACTGATTTTTCTCAGTTAAATTTCAGGTTTGATTAGCCATTTGGATCCAGAGAAACAGGTAGAAGAACTGAAAAAGAGTTAAATTTTTCTTTCAGGCCGTTAGGTATAGAAAAGAACTGGGTTAGACAGAACTGTAACCATAGCTCTTCCTCTGAAAGAAATTTCACCAAGGGGGAATAGAAGCCAAAGAAAGATTCTGAAGAACAATTCCCTATATATGAAGACCCTGTAGGGGATAAAAACCCACAAAGGAAATACTTTTGGCATAGCAGAGCTGAGAGAAACTCTTCTTAAAATTTTGAATAATTCCATCCCAGCTTTCGCTGTATGGAGCTTGCACCCAGGCAGCTTCCAGATAAATAAATATCTATTTTGGCCACACCCCATTTAGCCCCATTTTGCTTCTTTTTCTGTCCACTGAACTGTGCTAATCTGTACCCTTATCCCTGCTGCATGTTCTGTCACTTGTCAGGCAATATGCTTAGAAGTCGCAAGCCTTGCTTCAGTCCCCTGGCAGCAAGTCAACCAGTCAGCTGGCAAAGCTGGATAATTACTGCTTAGCCCTAAAGAGCTTAAAATTTGTTTGCATGGACTTGTGTCCTGGCAACACCAAGGCACTGAACCAGAGGGCAAACTTTCTTTACTCTGAACATTTTCTGTGGGGGAAAGGACACAAGGGACTTTGAGAAAGACACAAAATGGTGGTTACCAGGAAGGACTACCAGGGACTGAGGTATGGGGACTATCCTGTATGTTTGATTTGCTGTTATTATAGTGTAGGAGAGGCCACTGGACTTCATTCTTCCTTCTTTTATGCTTTTATAGACAACTGTACATGGCTCCACTGGCCTAAATTTTTTTCGGGGAAATTGCATTTGCAAAAGTGCTTAGAAGACCTGGAAAGTGTGCTGTGGTAGAGACAAGAAAATCAGGGACATCAGGTTACACATTCTAAGTAAAACTGAAGTTTTCTTTGTTTATTCAGTACAATTTGCTCATGATAACTTCTGACTTTTGAGTTTCTCCTGATTATTATTGTTGCTTTTCATATCTGAATCATGCCAGCTGGCTCCATCTGGAAGAAATAACACTGGTCAGGATGATAAGGAAGGTAATTAAATAAGACTGATCCACATTCAGCACTCTTCCTCTTATGGGCTGGGTGCGACCTTTTCCTGATGTCAGTGTACAGTGTGCAGAATGGTCACCCTGTATGTCAAAGTCAGGCTATGGTGATCCTATGACCCCTGAACAGAAGTTCTTGAAGGAGTTCCTTGGTCACTAAATTGTCATGAAAATGTAGGCAATCAGGTTATGCAATCCTCTTCATGGTTTGAAAGCAAAGTATTAAAAGAATCTTCAGTATTCAGCCTGAGTTCCCTCATTCTTCAGTTATGTAGCTTGTACTCCCACCTAACTCCAGTAGCACTCATGCAATTGCATTCGTATTGGAACCTGATAAGCACTGTCATGATTCAAAGCTGTGTTAAACAATAAGAGATATAGAGAGAGAAATAGCAAGACACTTTGGAGTCCAGTGTGAGCATCATATAGTCAGTACTGCCCTGCAAGAATAAACTTAACCTAACCTGGGGCTGGATTTACTGCCTGTTCATAAAAAGCCTGTGGAAGTCTTCAGAGGCAGCCCAAACTGTATGTCCAGGGAAAACCATACCTACTTTCCCAGAGGGTTCTCAAGGTATTTGTCTGCCCTGTGAACCAACCCTGCTGTGCCTGACCCCTTTAAACCATCTCAGTCAGATCACATGGCCGAGAGACAAACCACTCCACAGCCTTTCCTGGAGGAATGCTAACCCTGCTGTCGGCCAGGGCAGATGGGAAGCATAAGCAGCCTTAAATTGGGATAGGAGAAATGTGGATGTTCAGGGAGAGGTTTCAGAAATGCTTTAAGTTTCAGGTTTGCGGCGGAAACTTAGGAAATCTTCACTGTTTTTAAGGCTTTGAAAGGCTGTGGTTTGGTGTGCATACCTGGACCTTGAGAATTAGGTACCATTATTACTTGTGCCTAACCTCTTAATCCAAACTTATTCTCCAAGTGTATTCTACCTATGTCCCTTAAAATGTCAGAGAGACCACAACTGTGAGGTGATCAGAACTTAATATTTGGCATCAAATAGTACTCAGCATCTCACAAATTTGATTCATGGCTTAGAGATAATTTTTACTTAGTATTTTTATGTGACTGTAATAATACTTATTATGTAACACTCCAGTGCAAGTTTCTCTTACGGCAACAATACCAGTTACAGCTTGCAGTATTACTGTGTTTCTCCATTAACAGCATGTTCCTTTTTTCTGTTTCAGGTGGGAGCTTTGTTTTGGAAAGGTGTGTGAGGGGCAGTTGTTGCTTTTTTATGGATAAGCAGTACACAAATCAATCTTTCAAAAATCTTTTGAAAATGTGCTAAGGGTGGTTCTATTCTAACTAATTACTGATGTGTTCACTTAAATCTGCCTTAAAAATAGATGACATCTTAATATTTTTTGTTACTAAGTAAATCCTGTAATGCTGATGTAATCTTCTTTTATTCTCTTCACTCATTAAACTATTGCAAAAGAAACATAAAACTGTAGTGCTTCCACTAATGATGTACTCAGAAGAGTAACAAGAACTTAACTTCAAGAACCTCAGAGGATTCATGTACTGAAACTGGGACCTGATTCCATGTTGTTATGAAACCTGCCACAAAGACACTGCCCACCCTCAGATATGCATGTTCTGGGGAAGTGAAGGCCTGAGTTCTCCTTTGTTTTTTCATCCTGAACCAGCTCTCACAGGGACTCGGAAAGGATGGTGTGCTGGGCACAGTTCCAAATGGTCACTTCAGAGATTCTTTTGGTTTGTTTGGTCCTTCTCATCCCAAAAGGGAAGCAGTGGATGCAAAAAATGAACAACATGTGTGTCTGTGACATCAGGGAAGAGGCCTCCAGCCTACACTGCTCCCAGACAGACCTCCTCCCCTCAGGTGCAAGTTGGCCCAGATGTCAGCTGAGAGAGAGCCAGGCACACAGATCTGGAAACAGCATTTTGATACAGGTTGGGAAATACAGTCAAGTCCTTGAGAAACTAGGCCTTTGTGCACTTTGAGAAGTTACTGAGATTCAAAAACCATGCTTCTCCTTGTGTCTTGGTTTGAGGGGAAACCCCAAAATGTTTAGCAAAAAGCAGAGGAGAGGATTCCTCCACAATAATCATGTCATTCTTTATTAAATTTAAGAAAATGAACTTTCATTAGAAAAAGGATATAAGAAGGATTACTGTTCTTAACTAATATATATATATATATATGTAGGTATAGCTATAACTGTGAACAGCACAGAACAAACTGCTTCCCCAACACCACAAGAAAACAAAACAAAAGAGAACAAGGCCCAAACCGGTAGGTTCCTCCGGGAGAAAAGTTATATTTATGGACAGAGTCAGTGTCACACCTTGACTGGCTGCAGGGTGAGTTCTGAATCTTTTTCCAGCGAGACAGACGAGTGGTTAGCACTCAGATGAATTCTGTCTCTCTCGCTGTGTCCTTTGTCCCAAACGAAGAAGAAAAGCTGGGAGTGGAGAGCCGCAGCGTGTCCTGAGAGGCAGCTGTGACTTCTATCTCCTGGGTCACTGCTGTGGTGGGGTGGACAGTAGTGACACTGCCGGCCACGGTGAGGCCGGAGGGTGGCTGGGGCTCCAATGCCGAAACCAGGAGAAACAGCAAGTGGCAAGAAGAAACTACCTTACTCCACAGAAGCAGCGAGGAGCAGGAGAGAAAGGTTTCTTTCTGACAGCTGGCACATGCAGCTCCAACCTTCCCCTCGAGCTGAGTGTTGTCCGCAAGAACAAAAGAGACAGTGCAAACCCGTTCCTTGCTACACCTTATCCCAGTCTGCCCCCCACCCAAACGATCAAGAAGCAATTGGTAGCAGTTAACTTCTTCTTTTGTTAACTAATGGCACGGGGAGTTAGTGGCAGGGAGAGAATTTACATCGTTTCAAAACTACAACACCTTGCCTGGGGACAGAGAATGCTCTTTGGGGAGCCTGGTCTTGTTAGAGAGTTTATCTATCTGAATATGCAAAGAAGTCCCAGCATTTCCTGGCTAGTGGCCATTGCCCAAGGAAGCCTTTCTCCTCACATCCTTTCCATCTGCTACAAGGATGGTGCCCAGAGGAGCCTGGTGGCAGTGGCTAGAGCACAGCAGCTGAAGTGGGGCACAGCTCTGCTGCTTATGCCTCTTCCTCCAAATGAGACCTACACATTTCTTTTACACTCAGTCCTGCTGCAGCTCGTCCACGCAGACCATGGGACTTAGCAGGAAAGGTAAAATCAAGATGTGCTCCAGATGCATCCTTATGTTCCTGGAGGGAGCTGTTCCTGTCTGATGGGGTTAAGTAACTTCAGTACTAGCATAAATCCATGATGTTGTACCCAGTTGCCTGGCAGCTGGAGTCCTACCATCTGGTTGCAAAATACTATCTTTTGTACACATATTTTTTTAATTTAATTTAGCTTTATTTGTTTAGTTTTTTTTTTTAATTTGCCCTCTTTAAATTATTTAATGAGCTGTGTGCTAAAAGGCTGTTCTATCATGGTAGACTGATTTACAGATAAGAAGGGTTTGGGCAAGGAGCAGTGATACAAGTTTGCCATTCGAAAATGGAGTCAGCAGCTGGAGTATGTGTTGAAAGCAGGAGAGAGGTCAGACAGGATTGCAATCACTCATGGAGTGAAACAGGCAAAATCCGTTTATTCAAATGAGACACACACTTATATATTACAGGTAAGACCCCGCCTTATTTAAATACATCTGACTCCATAGGCTAGGCTGCTTAACATGAATTTAGGTAAACCATACCCTTTGGGTGGACTGCAACAAGTATGTACTTCTGAAGGTGAACTTCTGAAACTCATACCCACAGGAGTTCTTAAGGATTTCTGTGCTAAGCTGATTGGGTCCATTACCTACATGCTAATTTCCTTTATAAGTTACTACGCAGAAGCAACATATACATAATGAAGCAGTGTACCAAATGTTAATAACTTTTTCTGAAGTTATAAAACAAAGGAAAGTCTGGACAGCCTATTTTTAAGGCATTGAACTCTTTCTCAGGAGATCTTATTGCATTCCTGGCTGCACCTGAAACTCTTTGGGATTTTGATATGGTCATTTTTTAGTTTAATCTCTACATTGTTTTGAAAAGGAAAGGAGAAGAAATAGTTCACAGCGAGGATGTCTAACACTGTAGGATCTAAATGTTTCATATAAGTAATCCTCTGATGGAAGATAGGTTACTTTCCTTAGGGTGATTATATTTCTTCCAGCGGATCCCAATTCAGATGTGTTTCTTGATAGTCAAGACCAGTTGGGACCCTTTTTGCCTATTTTGAAACCATTGAAGAGAGAACACCACTAACTGTCACAGCAAAGTCATGATGAACACAAAACCATTTGACCTCTGGTACTGCAAGAAGTGGAAAAGACCATCATTTGGAAGCTACTTGTATTCCTTGAACACTGACTTAGGAAAGTTGAGAGTCCCAAACTTGACCCAAACACTTGTTTATATCCTACAGCACTGTTTCCACATTATGTTCAGACCCAGAAGCAGCAAAGAGGAGTGACATCTGAAACAGTAACTCTGTCTTGGTGCTTATTTACAGGTCTGGGCTTGGCACTCTACTGAAGAATGTGATTTATGTATCAAGAGTGCTTCTTGGACTTCTTCATCTATTGTTTTTAAGAAGCAGGTTTTGTATTATAGTAGAGTGGTCAGAACCATGCTTTGGGTATTTCATGAGTAGACCGGGGGTAAGATTGAACTGAAGCAATTGTACCTTATCTGTGAGATTTTCAAGATTTCAGCACTGGAGAGGTGGGAAGCTTGGAAAAGAGAAGGAAAGGAATACTTTTGAACATGTGGTGTATAAAAATGAAAGAGAAATACCATAGTCCTGAAAAACAAACAAGTTAAAAGTGGAATTAAAAAAATAAAGATATAATTCTCTAGTCATGCAAATCAAGAATTTCAGATGAGCCATTCTGTTCCATTGCTGAACTGTAAATTGCAATTTGCACCTATGGCTCCAATAAATTATTTTTACTTAGATTGAAGGTTTTTGACATTAGAATTAGGAGATAACGAGCATTTTGGCAAGGCTGCCTTATTCTTCCAACTTCCTGACAGTAAAACTGCCCCTGAATGGCAGAGCTTCCATTGTGCTTTTTAGAGCCATCTTCATTTTTCCATTGGAAGAGAAACTGACAGGGTGACTGATGAACTGTCACACACCAGGATTTGCAGTTACAGAAACATATGAAAAAGCTGTGAAGCAGAATGGGAGCTATTTCCCAGGCTATAAAAAACAAACATTGAAAACCTTGTGGTGATCCAGATGCTCTTGACACTGGAAAAGATTGAGGTTGTCTCAGCTTGAGGGGAAAAACCAAAATGTTTACCCACAAGCAGAGGAGGGGGTTTCTTACACAATAATCACCCCACTCTTTATCAAATTTAAGAAAAGGAACTTTAATCAGAAAATGGATACAAGAGGGATAACTGTTCTTAACTGCTATATGTAGGTATAGATATAACTGTAAACAGACCAGAGCAAACTGCTTCCCCAACACCACAAGAAAAAACAACCACCAAAACCAGCAGGTTTCCTCCTGGAGAAAAGTTATACTTATTATCAGTGTCTGTGTCACAGCCCGAGTGGCTGCAGGGTGAGATTCCAGTCCCTCTTCAGTGAGTCCGACGAACAGCAAGCACTCAGATGAATTCTGTCTCTCCCTCTGTGTCCCTTGTCCCAAATGAAGAAGGAAAACTGGAAGCGGAGAACTGCCGCATGTCCTGGAAAGCAGCTGCAACTTTTCTCTCCCAGGTCGCTGCCCCAGCCAGGGCAGGCAGGCCGTGACACTGCAAGTGATGGTGAGACTGGAGCAGAGACCAGGACCCCAAATGCAGAAACCAGGAGAACNTCAGGAATATTTCAAATGAAGCTAAGAGCTCAAATTGTTCTTGTCCAGTTAATAGCTCCAGTCTTCCCCCCTGAGCAACTTGTTTATTTTCCTTTCCCCCTGTATTGTGAGAACTAATGCTTACATAACACTTTGGGGAAAACATAACAAGTTCACTTCCTCAAACAGACCGAGACTTGTGGCTTAATTGATTCATTTTCATTTCTTCATTTCAAATTTTTTGACATTGCTGTTTAATAAACATGACCATCTATTTCCTTTATGTATGGCACTCTGTGAGTCATCTTTAGAGACAATTAGTGTAGCATTTTAAGTGTATCAACATCTATAAATGGTATATGCAGTCTATAATGTGCATATAGTAAAATATATTTATAGAGGATGTATAGTTTGCTTCCTTATTAAAACTATTTATTTCTGTATGTTTTAGTATAGTAGTGTATGAAACACTTTAATTTTAGATTCATTGTGCTTTTGGGCTTGCCTGGCTGCCCAGCAGGTCTTGCATCACATTTCTTAGACTAGTCCAAACTCTTCAGTCCCTCTGACCTTAACAGAGAATAACCCTCACATCAACAAAGAGCAACAATGGTTCTGTTAAAAACAAAACACAAAAAATACTCCAATCCCAGAAAGCACTGAGCATTTCCTCACAGGAACTAAAAAGTGCATATCGGTGTTATCTGAAAAGCTGGACACATAATTAAACATCCTCTACATAAGGACACAGAATGGAAAAATGCCATAAGGGGTCAGACCTTCTAACAAAATCTGTTCCCTGGCAGAGAGTTAGAAAAGAACAGGATAAGTAAAAACTGAGCTTCCTTTAAATATTATCCTAGGCTTTGAACATTCATAGCTCAGAGATCTCCTCGGCAGGAGACTCTTGTGAGCAGTCTCAGTCTCCCTCAACTTGTTCAGACAAACTTTTAGCACTTCCAGAATCTTACAAGGGGAAGTTCTGCCAATTGAATTGCAAGAGGAAAACCTGTTCCTGTTTGAACTCTTCAGATTAATGCTGTAAATTAAAAAAAAAAAAAAAAAGAAAGGAAGCAAAAATAAACAAGTTTTCTGTTCTTCTGGCAATTAGTTTTACAAGTTCACATTTTGATAGTAATCATAAATAATATAATATTGCTCTTGGCTTCTGATAAAATAGGATGCTTCTATCATCTATAACATTCTTTTTAACAAAAAGCTATTGTGTGATTTTATTTAGCTTTTCAACAGCCCACAGAATGACTCACAAATTACTGCCAATGAAAAGAAAAGCAGACTGTTTTTAAAACTTTTGCACCAAGCAATATAAATCCCACAGAACCTTAGATGTCATTACCTCTTCTGAAGTTACTGTATATATTCCTTGCTGGAAAGCTAAGACCAATTCTAAAGCATTTTATTAAAATTAGCAATTATCTTGTCTTTTAATAACATAGTTACAGAACTAAAGGCAATTGGGTGAAAATTTTGCACCTCATCAGATATACTTTATCATACCTTTTTCATTTTTAGAATAGAAAATTGCTTTATTCATGAGGGCCAAAGGAAATGTCTCTGAGATGTCTGCTACATAGAAAGCAGATGATGATAATGGATATGATACACTACCCATAAATAGCATTCACTTTGCCTTACTTATTATTTATTCCTAGAGTCCAATAATGAAAATCAATCTACTTATTCCTCACCATTGCTGGATTCAGTGCAACCAATTTTGTTTTCTTTTGGAACTATAAATCAAGGTTCTGAGTTCATTTTCCTGTTCCACAAACGCTTTATATTTTTACACTCATCCTCAGCAAGTGACAAATGTGATTACATCCATGTCACCTCCTTTCAGATGCTTAAATAGCTAATGCAGTCAGCACTGGGTTCCATGACTGGGATCAACTCTTCGTAAGAATACTTTATTCACTCTCTTCCAGTCTAATTAAAAATAGACAAATAAAACAGACAAACCAACAAAACCTCCCACCTTTCAGATTCAGTTTCCTTGGATATTTTTCTGAGTATAAATTCAGGATGTGCATGCAAAATATACCTATCCACAATACACCTCTTTTTTTTTGTTTCTCAAATTTGTCCCTATTCAAATAGGCTTTTGCCTAAAGCCTTGACCTCCAGATTCTTCTTTCCTCAGGCCTTTCCAACAGAAATAAAGTTTAAGGCAAAGCCTTAGTTAGGCTCCATAAACTCATCATACCTGACCACTTGACCTCTGAACATCCAGTCTGCTTGTTAGCTGACTTCCTGGCAGACTTGGCCTGTGCCAACTAGCACAGTTCATGGATAGTGCACACTAAGCACTACTTCCAGTGGGCTCTATGGACAACACTGCTCCAAGTCTGCTCCCTACAGACTCCCTCAATGCTATCTCAGCAGGAATTGCACCCTAAAATACTACATGCTTTCAGAAAAGTGGCTTAATTTTACTTTTCTAGAAAAGCCATGGGGAAGAAAACTGTGGAGGTTTTTAAACAAAAGGTAATAAACTGTAACTTCCAAAGACAATGAACTGAAAAGACCCTCCACAGACATAAATAAGTATTATGTCTGAAGGCCACAGGATGACAAACAGCAAAGGGTAGCTCCAGGGCCACGAGAGATGTAGTGTTGATTGGCCAGTCTGATCTTAAGGGAAATAGAGCATTAAATAATATGGACTTAGCTAGGCTATGCCCTGCCAGGGCCAGAGGCTGTTTCCTGGCCATCTACTATTTGCTAGAGGCATAGCTACATCTTTGTGTGAATGAGAACCAGAATCAGCTGTATGCACATGATACCCTTACCACTTATAAAGTAAGTAGGCAGCTACAAGAACAGCAAAAGTGGTTCTGTTGACTGAAAAGATGATATTTAGATAGAATACAAGACTTAAATGTAGTGTCATTTTAATACTAGTTTGCAAGGACAATGCTTTAAAGCTCCTTAGAAAATGACAAATTTCTTCTGATATGCTTCCAGATCAATTCAAGTTCAAGTCTGGACTGTATGACAAGATCCTACATGAAGTCCCACCTTCTTATTTATAGCTATTTTAGAAACTTACTGAAATCACTGAGCCCTCGGCAGACAATGCTCTATTTGGAATATTGAGGAACCTCCACCCTTCTGGGAATTCCCAGTTCCCAGAATGCTGCCTGTGTATTACTCTTTCATTTACTGCTTGCTCCAGACACAGTTTAAATGAAGGGAAATGGACAATATAAAATCCTGCATGACATTATAATTAAATGTGTTACTTGCTGAAATCTTTGTTTGGCAGGATGAGCCACTTAGACAGATCACATATGTGTGTTAATTATAGCAAGCAAGCAAACAAAGTGACAATAGTTAAAACAAATACTACCAACAGGAAATGGTTATCAAGCTGTGATAAAATGTTTATCAGGAAATGTTTTTACATGACCCAAAACATTTCCCGTCTGTAACATTTTTTATGGGAAAGACAGTATCTGTGGTGCTAGAAATAGCATCTTTGTAAGGGATTCAATGACAGTGCTTATAGAAAATGGCAATAGTCACAGACCTAGTTTCTGTCCTGTTTTTTCCTTTGTACATAGTATGATGTAACTGAAAAACAACTGTTTTCAGAAGTTACACAGACATTCATTAAAGTTGGAACTTCTCAGATTAAAAAATAATTTAAAGCGAAATTTGTCATAGGTAGATCCAAGCAATGTAATTACTGATCCTTCACCCACAGGCTGATAGTGAAAAAGTATTTCTGTTAATATATCTGGAAAAAAATCAAAAAATATGAATTAGACTGAAAACCAGTACTATTGAAGATGTCAAAAGAATGATACACAAGGGCAAGAGGAGCCAGAAACTATCTACTGCAATGTATACTCCAGATGAAAATCATCAAGAATTATGTTTCCATAATCATGAGTTTTCAAACTAGGAAAACCCTGATTTATTACAAACCTAATAGGTAGTATTGCAAAATCACAATGGAGCTGACATTTGGATATAAACAAAGATTAGTCAGGACCAACCCATAGACATTACTGAATATGGAAGCAAAGTATACGATTCTTTCTAGACTTCTATTTCTATCAGCTGTGTAAAGACTAACTTGCAGTTTGTTATTCCATTCTTAAAATATTCTGCCCCTAAAAAAAGACTAGTAAACTTCAACAGACTTTTGAAGGGACTAAAACTGCTCAAGTATTTTGAATAATCAGGTTATTGTGAAACAACCATTTTATTAATTAAAATTGATGTAAAAGACTTTTTGCTTTGATTAAAAACCGCTATTTGTTCCTATTTTAACTACAGGTTCCATAACTTTTATTGCAAATATTTTTTTTAATTTCATGGAACTAATGATAGGATTCTAAAAGTGGAAAGGACTGCAACAAGCCATCTGGTTGACTTTCATGACCTGAATTAGGATCAACAAAAGTTATTTTATTTCTGATATAAATCTCAAATCATGGAAACTACAACCTCACCAGGCAATCTATTCTCAGCTTCTTTATTATCACTGTGAGTGCAGTTTTCCCTATTGCCAAAGCTGAATCTCCCTTACTTCAATTTTTCTCCTGAGTATTTAGTGAATAAAAATTCTCCTTGCTTTTCACAATAGCATTTTCTCAGAACTGGTAATGTTTCTTTTCTAATTTAGGATGCTATTTTTAAACATCCTAGTATGATGTTTACCTGTTTTGCAGTGATGTGGTGCTACTGTATAAGCTAAAATTAGACTGCCTTCCAGTGCACTGCCAGTCCTTCCCAGCTTCATATCGAACAAAAATGTAATGAGCACCATCCAAGTCAGTAATGGAAATACTGGAAAGAACTACAAGAGTGTTAGTAAGATGAGACAGGCACATAGTAGAATCATACACTCAGAGAATAGTTTGTGTTGGAAGCGACCTTTAAAGGTCATCTGGTCCAACACCCCTGCAATGAGCATTCCCTTCCATTCCAATTCCCTTCCCTTCATTGCTTCTGAGTTCTAAATCTGGAATTGCATTTAGGAAAGAAGAAAAACAAGCCGGAAACAGTTCAAATGAAGGGAAGAAAATGAGACTGAAGTTCAAGAGCTGGCATGTGAGGAAAGGCAGAAATAATGGCACCAGGTTTTACCTGAAGGCATAAAAAATGGTGACCATTTTCCACTTTCACTGTCAGAAATTTGAGCTCCATTTCTGAATTGAATTCCTGAGGCTTTGATTTCTTTCCATTGCTTCTTATTACGGCTTTTTTTGTATTAAATTAAAATGCCACTCAGTACCTAATATTTTATCATTGTAAGAAAGCTATAAGCTCCAATTACCTTTAAACTATTTTCAATAAAAGAAATAAACAATCTCTTTAGCTATCTCTGATTTTCAAACCATTCATAATTTCATGTAGCCTATCACATTTTCAATTTCCCAATCAAAATGTAAAGCACCATGATATGCAGCATCCTACTAGCTGTCTTAAAATACTAATTGCTGGATGCAAATTACCTTTTAGCTACTGCTGATTCCTGTCTTAACACATTCAGGAATGAAATTAGCCGATTTCCTTCCACATCCTCTGGCATTACACTTTGAGCTGTTGCTCACTGAACTCAATCCTTTGTCTAAATGTTCCAGAATTCAGTTTCTGTGCTTCTAGATCCACATCCATTACTTCTAGAGTTAAGGATTTCACTGTATGAAATGGCATTTTGTTTCAGTGGTTCAAATACACCATCTGTTCCACTGTGTCTGAGTGTAACCTTCAGCCTAACACAGTACATAGCACTTCGAGTTAAACATAGCATGACTTTTAGAAGAATATCCAATACTTTTATAAAATGTGCACTGAAGAATCAATATACAGTTCACAGCCTAAGATGAAACTTGTTTTAGGGTACAATCACTCTTAGCTTTACTGCCAATCTGAAAATTAATAGCTTCAGGTTCTACTGGGTGTTGTTGCCACTGTCTGCTCAGCTGAAATTAACAGGTATATTATTATACTTGCACATGTATCTGAGATCCAGCAAGGCCAGGCTGGATGGGGCTTTAAGCCAGCTGGTCTAGTGGAAGGTGCAACTATCCATGGCAGGCAGGTTGGAACTAGATGATCTTCAACGTTCCTTCCAACTCAAGCCATTCTGTGATTCAATAAGATTTTCTCCCCTGAACTGTGTGCGAGAAAACAAAACTGAGGAGGGAACGTGGTAACAGCCAGTAAGTTGCTTTGTGTTATAAGCATTTTATTCTACACAAAGAGAAAACAATGGCATATAGTTTGTAATGAGCCAGGTGTCCCTAGAATTCATTGTCTTCTACTCCACAATTTAAACACATCATTATGGATGAATGAATTTCCAATGAAAAAAACAGTCCAAGGAAAAAATATCCTCATCTTGGAAGAACTAAAGTGATTGAGCCAACAAAACAGAAAACATGATGACAATGCAGATGACAATGCAATGGCAGAGGGAGGTGATTGTTCATGCCTGCATAGGAAGTTGAGTGCATTCTGAAGTCAAAAAAATAGCTGACAAACTAAAGGAGATAGTGACTCCAGAGATCACTGCAGCCCGTTGGAGAAAACATGCAGGCATTGGGGAGCACATTAGGGAAGAACACTGGAAGTCAGCACAGCGCTGCAGGCACTTCATGCATTACATAGGTGAGGAATGGGATGCAAGGTCACATGTAACCTAGTGACTGAGACTGTCATACAACATAGCAAGTATGGAGAACATACAAGCATGGAGTCTCTATTCCTTTGGTAACCATAGGAGAGGTTTTTGCTACTTTACTTTTACTTACTCAAACCTAATTTTTGGACACCTAAAGGCTTGCATCCAAGTACAGCAATCTTTAAAATGTCAAGACATACTTTTGAGCCCATCATTCCCTACAAAAAGCCCTGAGACCTTTCCTAGGTGACAAAGGAATTTAATTTTTGATAGGATGTTCGTTGTTCATTCCTTAGCCTCAGAGCAAACTTTCTGCTTCTGAATAAGGTTTCCACAGCAACAATGTAACAATATCACTGGATACCACAGCAAAAGTCTCTGAATACCATGTCCTGAGGGGCATCAAAGCAGAGCATCGCCAGCTGATCAAGGGAGGTGATTGTTCAGCTCTGCTCTGCTCTGCACTGGGGCAGCCTCGCCTGGAATATTGTGTGCAGCTTTTTTGTTTCCGCAATTTAAGAAAGACATTAAGCTATTAAAGAGTGTTCAAAGGAGGACAACGATGATGGTGAAAGGCCTTGAAGGGAAGCTGTATGAGGAACAGCTGAGGTCACTTGATCTGTTCAGCCTGGAGAAAAGGAGACTGAGGGGAGACCTCATTGTAGTTACAACTTCCCTGTGAGAGAAAGAGGAGGGGCAGGCACTGATCTCTTCTCTGTGGTGACCAGTGACAGGACCCGAGGGAATGGTGTGAAGTTGTGTCAGGGGAGGTTTAATTTGGATATTAGAAAAAGGTTCTTCACCCAGAGGGTGGCTGGGCACAAGAACAGGCTCCCCAGGGAAGTGGTCACAGCACCAAGCCTAACAGAGTTCAGCAAGTGTTTAGACAATGCTCTGAGGCACATGATGTGACACTTGGGGATGGTTCTGTGCAGAGCCAGGAGCTGGACTCAATGACCCTGAGGTTAGCTGGTTAGAGCCTGGTGCTCATAATGCCAGGGTTCTGGGTTCAACCCCTGTATGAGCCATTCACTTCAGAGCTGGACTCGATGATCCTTGTGGGTCCCTTCCAACTTGGAATATTCTGTGAGTCTGTGAATATGTCCCACAGCAAGATAGCAGGCTATTATCACACTCAAGGTAAGAGACACAACCAAGCAAAGCAGCCAGGTTGCTGCTTTTAGGAAAACTTGTCAAGTCTAAAGTCTTTGGGAGCGCTTAATTTTAAACATAGTCATAGGAGAAATAGAAGAATACTTAATCTTCTCTCACTTCCTTTGTGAAAAAAATAAGTGATTGTATATTGGAACAGCATAGCATTACTTGACACTCCCCTAACAGCTGTCTTTGACTATATGTGTGGTGCTGTGTGTTGTTGCCGCATGTATTTAGGCCCAGACAACAGCCTGGAATGGGCTGCCAAGGAAAGTGATGGAGTCACAGTTTAAGGAAAGACTAGACGTGGCACTCAGTGCCATGGTCTAGTTGTCATGGTGGTGCTCGGTTATGGGTTGGACTCATGACCTCTGCGGTTTTTTCTACCTAAAACTGATTCTGTGACTCCCTGCTTCTGACCCGGGGAGTGGTGGTGTCTCCCTCGACACCGTCCTCGCTCTGACCATGAATGTCTTCCCAGGGCAGACATGTCATCACAAGGGACAGGCCACGGGCGTTCTCCTGCAGCGCTCTCCAGCAGCCAGCCGAGCTCTCTGCCGCGGAGAGCCCTTCCGCGGCCGGGCTCGGCGGACACCAGCCGCCGCTTTCCAGGCTCCTGCTGCAGTGGGTGGAACCCTGGGAGGTGCCAATCCCCTTCCCTCCCCTTCCCCTTTCCCCCCGGCTTCGTGGTGAGGAGGCGCCTGACCGCGGCAGCATCTTCCCTTGGCTCACTGGAGCGGGGAGGAGGAGCCGCCGCCGCCGCCCGCAGGGAAGGAAGGTAAGCTGCGAGCACGGCGCGAAGGGGAGGGGAGGGCAGGGCAGGAGGTGGCTCCCCGCCCTTCCCTGTGCTTCGCTTCCCCGTGCGGCCGTCGGTGGGGAGCGGGGCAGGGGGAAGGAGGGCGCTGCGCGTGCGGGGCCGGGGCGGTGCTGAGCTCCCCGCGCTGCGTCTGTCCCGCACCGAGCTGGGAAATGGCCGATAACGGGGAAGGCGGGGGATATGCGTGTCTGTGTGTGTGCGCGTGTCTGTGTGCATGTGTTTGTGTCTGTGCGCGTGTCTGTGTTTGTGTCTGTGCGCGTGTCTATGTGTATGTGTGTGCGTGCGTATCTGCGTGTGTGTGTGTGTGCTGTCAGGGGTCACGTTTGTGCAGTGCTGGTGCCTGATGCCCGCAGGTGCGCAGAGGTGTGGTGGTGGCGGTACCTGAGACAAGCTGAGCTCGGTGACCATTTGTGGTTTTAAGGAAACCAGAGACCGTTAATTTTGTGGGAGACGGGAGGATTGCTCTGTGTTTCCTTGTGGAGGTGAAATGTCTATTATCGGTGGATTCCTAAAATCAAGCACAGCCAGTGAAGTTTTACTTCAGGTTATGAACAGAGTAAGGTCTGTAGAAAGTGATACTTGTGCACCATCAGAAACCATTTGGGCTAAACTGATGGTCCTGCAGTACCTGAAGGGAACTTAAAGGAATGATGGGGCAAGACTATAAACAAGAGCATGTAGTGACAGCACAAGAGGTTCAAATTGAAAGACAATAGGTTTGGAGTAAGTATTAAGAAGAAAATCTTTAATGTGAGGGTGGAGAGGCACTGGGACAGGCTGCCCAGAGAAGCTGTGGATGCCCCATCCCTGGAAGCGTTCAGTGCCAGGCTGGATGGGGCTCTGAGCAATGTGGTCTAGTGGAAGGTGTCCCTGCCCGTGGCAGGGAGGTTGGAACTACATGATCTTTACGGTCCCTTCCAATCCAAGCCATGATTCTGTGACTCTGTGTTGGAGGATATGAAAGCAAACATGGGGTAAAGGAAATGTGGAGGATCAATTGCCCTGCTGAATGAGGGTAGAGAGATAATACTGTCCAGATATAAGAAATGGATAAAGTGCAGTTGTCCAGTAAGAACTGACAAAAGTAATTCTCAGTTAGCTATAGACAACTGTTTTTTTAAAGCTTCTTTAATCATGTAAGTAAAATAGATAGAAATAATAATAGAAGTAAGACCACGGAGTGATAAAATTGAGGTAAAATGACCTTGGCATCATGATGTATATGATCTGTTGCAGTTTCAAGGAGACTACTCCAATGGGTAGATCTAATACTAGATGCTTAAACTTATAGTACAAAGAATGACATTTTGTCTCTTAATTATTTTTAAGAGTTGGAAAACTTCTATGTGTTATAGCTGATCCAATGTTCTTGCCACTTAACATTCAGCAGTTCCAGTATCAGAAGACTGTTAAATATAAATAGATAGTTACAGAGTCATTTATAGGAATTGAGCTTTTCATATACACATTCTATTTACTATTGTATCTCTAACATACAGTGTCTTTGTAAGCAGACAGCTGTAACTATAAGAGTTTAAACTATGAGAATTCTTAACTCCAGGTATATAATACCTGTGATGTGTGTGTGTATATATATATATATATATTCACACACATTAAAAAATTTAGATATGCATTTACATATATATATGTATTTGATGTATATACTTTTCTATATGTGTGATTCATGTATATAACTAGGTAAATTCTGACTTTGTGTCAGGAAAAGACTGCACCAGTCACCCACATGCTGGGTTCAGGGAAAGTGCTCTGGCAAGTGCCCAATGTTACAGGGATGGTACAGCCAGATTCATGCTGGAGCTGTGCTAGACATCATCTTGAAAAAACTTGGTGACTCAACATGTAGTCCTCTTAGCTGTAGGCAGGAGACTTTATCATGGACCACGGCTCCAGTGTGCAGGAGGATTGTGCTAAACTGAAATAAACCAGGAATGTAGGAAAGCAAGCCAGATGTGGTTTAGTAATGTTTATGTTTAGGGGTTTTATTAAGGCTTAAAATGTTTAAGAAGATGTATTTTATAAATTAAAGGTTTTAGTCTAACAAGGATAGAATGAACTTCTGTGGACATGTAAGGAAAGGATTAAAGGTCAGAACTGTAGAAACTGTCAATATTTCTTCTTTAACAGCTAGACCAGGCTGTGAGGACAACTAGACCTGATGTATGTCTCAGTGTTTGGCTGGTTTAGGTAACTGCAGGCTGCTAACAATTTGGGCTAGGTCAGATCTACTTAGAGGGGACGTAACAAATGTATGTGTTCTTGAACATGCTGTTCTTCTGTTAGTACAATATGGTATCTATGATTACATGGTGACAGAAGGGATCTTCCCAGGCCTGCTGTGCCTAGGGCATTGAATTGATACTCAGACTTCCACATGCAGGTACAATGACACCTGACATCTGGAGCTTGTATGTGGTTTATCCTGAACAACTGGATGACCTGTTAGTGTTTCCTAAGTTCCTAAAGTTTTAATATTTTCTGTACTGCAATTCTTTAACTTTATTAAAAAATAAAAATTGTTTCTTTCTCATATTTGCTGCATTATTTTGAATTGCTTCGTTCTGTTACATGGTCAGTATTTTTAATAATGTTCTTTCAAAATAATTTTGTTTCCCTAACGCCAGGTCCTTGAACTCTCATGTTGGAAAGTCAAAATGAAGAATGAGTATGTTTTCAATTCTACCAAATCAATTGTATGGTAAATTAAATTTTATGTAGCAAAACCCCTGAGATTAGCTCAGTTGGTTAAAACTTGGTTGTAATAATGCCAAGGTCATGGGTTCAATCACCCATGTGGGCCATTGACTTAAGGGTTGGATACAATGATCCTTGTGGGTCCCTTCCAACTCAGAATAGTCTGTGATTTTGTAAAGCCAGGAACCTGAGTTTGAATTCAAGTATTCAAAACAGGCAAGAGCCAGCAATTGCATCAGTTGTGTTTTATTGTTTGGTGTATGTGCAGATTGCAGGAACTGAATTTTGTTTAGAGTTTGGCTAAAAATTCAGCGAAAAGAAAGAACTTTTCAGGTTAATTTTCTGAAAATCTTGGGTCAGCTGCATCAAAATTGTGAACAAATGTTTTTCTTTAGCAACACAGGTTAGACTTAGGTTAAATTAGATTCCATTAGGTTTGATTGAGATACAGGAATGACATCATGTTCCCAAGAGACTATCTGACAAGATGTTTAATTATTTTAACAAGACTTCAAGGTCTGGAATCTGGCTCATTGTATTTTTTGTCTTTTACTGCAGAAGTAAACCACAAGTTATGTGAAAATGACTCCAGCATCCTCCTATAAAGTTTTTCAGCACTGAAAGTAGTTTTGCATTGTTTCCATGCTCTGAAACACTTGATTGCCTTCAGTAGTATTTTTGCACTTGCAGAAAGAAGTGTAAATTAAGTGAAAATGTTTTTGATGGACACCTTCTTATCAGGCTCTTTTGGGTGTTGACTTTGACATTTCAATAAGTCTATTGGAGGCATAATTTTATTATAAAGATGACTGTTTCACTGTCTTTGTATTACTGTCTTTCATTGGTTTGTTATATAGTTTCTCTTTCTAAATAGCTGCTGGTCACTTTCTTCAAATCTTTTTTTTTTCAGTCAGGTAAATGAATAACCAAAGCTTTTGAGTTATTTTTTCAGGCTGACTGTTGGGTTTGTAGAATGAGAAAAGAATTTGAGGTTGTTTTTCCCTTGTGCTGTAAATATTTTCCTTCTTGTCAGTGATGTTGATTTTTTTCAGTCACTTCCACTCTTGTTGCTGGCTGGTAAACAATCCACCATTATACATTAATGATGGTGATAAACAGTTCTAAAGTAGAAAAAATAATTGGAATGGGAATGAAAAAAATTAAAGAAACTTAATATGAGCACTTCTCTTACCATCATATAGGACTTTTAATAGTCCTAGGAGATTTTCTAAAAATCAAATTAGACAAACTGTCTTGCTAGCCCAAAATCCCAAGGTGAAGTTTTTTGGAAGGTGTCCCAGGAATCTGAATATGGTGCCTGCATGCCATGCCAAAAGAGAGGTGGTGTCTGACGAGGTGTTTCTGACAAAAGTTTTGCCTCTGTGGTGATCGAGACAGTAAAGCTCTTTTATCTCAGATCATTTTAATTAGAAATTTCTGTAGCAGTTCTGCCTACCTTGCAGGCCTAGGATGTCAGTCTCTTAGGCTGTAAATACTCCCCTCTTTAAGAGTTCCTTGGATCTAGCCTCTAAACTTCATGTAGATTTGCTCATGCAATTAGTAGGCAGACAGTGGAACTTGCATCAGGAGCCAAGAATTCAAACTGGTGTCATGAAGTAAGAAGGGAAGGAGAGATGATCCTTTAGGTGGAGTCAGCAGTTTTTCAATCAGTCACTGTTTCTCAAGGTCTGCAATTTCTTGATTATGGAAAAGGCTGCAACAACGGAAGAATGAGTGACAAGCTGAGTTCTGTCAATCTGGGTGAAATAGTGACATTTCACAGAATCATAGAATCACAAAATCTGTTGAGTCGGAAGGGACCCACAAGGATCATCAAGTTGAACTCAGCCCTGCACAGCACTGTCCCCAAGAGTCATACCATGTACATGAAGAAGGGAGATAATTTTGAAAATAGTCTTCCTAGAAAGAAGAGTGACCTATTCAATAAGAGTACGTATTGGCAATATTACTGGTCTGATCTTTCCTGCAAAATTGCTTGGACAAGGTAGCGTAATGTCATGGCTACTCCAGTAGGAAACTGCTGAGAAATCATGAATAGAGAAAGTTAGGTTCCTTTCCTAAAAGTTTCAAGTCTCTTTTTTCCTGTGGCTTTTTCCTTTTCCCTAAGCCTGTGGTTAGAGTCCTTGGGGAAGAAGCTGCAGACAGACCTTTGAGTCAGCAGATGAGATTCATAAATGCTCAAGTTAAGTGGGAGGAAATACTAAGTGGAGTTCCGAAAATTTTTGTTTGCTTGCCAAGTTCCCAGAGAGAGAATCTACAAGAATGTTTACATTCAAATGAGTCAGTGAACCTGTTTAAATATTTGGGGTTAAATGTCTTAGACTGCTAACAGATCTTGGCTATTAGAATTAGTATTTGTGTTCCTTAACCCAGTCTTATCTGTACTGCAGAAGTGTGCGTGACTTACCCGAAGACCTGTCATGGCTGGACTGAAACAAGGGTCAGAACTTTGAAATTCCAAGACCTGAACTCAGACTGCCAGAGTATGCTGTCCGGATTCTTAATTGTACTTGGATTCCAGATAAGAGATTTGTGAAAGTTTAATGGAAATGTTTTTGTAGCAAAATGCTGTTCACTTCCTCAGAAATGGATGTTTACATTAATGATGTTTTCTGCTTTAGATCGGCACGTTAGAATTTTTGGGGGGAACACAGCTAGTGAAAATTATATAAAGTTTTAATACATGGGAAATACTCCCATACATTCTGAAGTAAATATTGCATTTTTTTAAAATGTAGTGGCTAGCTATTTTAGAGGTAGGGTTTTTAGCAATTATGTGAATATTGCAAGATTTAGTAGATAAACAAACCTGATAACTTGTCTGAAATAGCTAGGCTGTGTTTTCTTCTGTATCTGATTTACTGAAATATGCAGGGTTTTTTCTTGTTCATTTTTTATTAAAGTACGGGGTTTTCTGTGCTTCACTCTGTATATACAATAGTTATTTTTCTGGAGGGAAAATTCTTACCAGTAGGCCAGTATGAGTCATCACTAGTATTTTAAAGGTATACAGATAAGAATGATACTTAAGCAGGCTTAATACTGTCTTTTTGTCTGTCTTTGGTTTTGGGGACTCATGGTGAATATGTACTCTTAAATCAATTACAAGTTTTTAAAAAGAACACCTTTGCAGCAGAGATGTGGCAATCAGTACATACTTACACTAGAATACATGGATTTGAATAAAGGAATAAACTGGTATAATTTGAGTCACCCCATGTATGCCTGTGGGGTTGCTCAGAAGTGAGGTGTCTGTGTTTGCAGAACAAGCTGAAAATGGAGTTTCCTGAGTTCCAGTCTCAGTGGGGACCGTCCCCTGGCAGTTCAATGCCTCCCTGCCATCCCATCCCATCACATCTCAGATGCTCAGCAGGGTCAGCCCCGGTTAGTACCGGGTGCTGTGACAGTCCCGAGGACTTCACTGTCACTGTCCAAGCTCGCTCGGCTGTGGCAGATGGACCTCAGGACTTAAACGGTGGGGCCAGTTCTGTGCACGCTGTGCCTCACCTAAAACATCCACTGCGCAGGCTGGAAGGGCACACCCACGTGGGGAGAGCCCTGCCCAAATCTGCGTTCGTGAAGTCTGGCCATGCATACGTACGTACATACATAGCGAAAATAAAACATAACTTTTGAGTTGTGAGGATATGTAACTGATCTTTGTTCTTGAGAAGTCAGGGCAAAACTGTTGGCATGTCTGTGGTACCCTGAAAAGTAGTGAACTGGAGCACTTCTTATTAGGTAACTAACAAATAAACTGCTTTTAAAGTCAATCTGTGCTTTTCTCTGAACAGATAAAGTGAAATACTGAATTGAAGTGAAATAATAGAACCTGAAAAATCCCGGATATCAGTTACGTATCAAACAGCCTGAGGATGAAAATGTGGAATTCTACTTTTATTTAAATCAGAAAATTCCTTTAGGGGCTGAGTGTAGGCTAAGGGTGCCAAGAAGTGCCAATATCAGCATTGCTGGGGAGTGCTAGAAATTGATGCTGCAAAGTATTGGATAGCCTCGATAATCAGTTTCACTGTAGGGCTACTCACATACTTGAAATTAAATATTTCAGAACCACAGTTCAGTGGTACAGTCCTGCTCAGGCTCTGGGCATGCCAGAGGCTTTGATTAGGTGAGTTGTTCCTAGTTTAAGTAGAGAAAATGTAGACAAATTCTTGTTCGAACAAGTAAGTATGTTGAAGAAAGTAAGAAAATAACAGATGGCTTAACTGCAAGAGCTCAACAAGTTACCCTGTTTCCATGAAGCTGTAAAGCACGGTGAATGGCTGTGTGTCCTTGTTCAGGGCTCTGCCCAGTTGCACATCATCACTGTCTGGTGCCATTTCATTCTTAGCTGCTGCTCCAGCTTGGCATGGATACCCTGTAGGTCCTGTATCATACCTGCCAGCACTGAGTGGTGTCAGGGATCCCCAAGGTCATCTCCAATAGCAGTAGGTGCTACTGTGTGGGCAACTGAGTCAGCCCTTTAGTCTGCTCTAGTTGAAAGGGAATATAACTTTGCTTCAAATTATTTCAGTTTGGTTGCATCTGAGCCTTAAGCTCAACATCAACATAGACAAAAGAGTAGCTGGACTTTGACACATGAGCTGAATTTATCACTTAATGTCCAAACTAAGTGTATAAAATACACCGTGTATGTAGATTTTTGGGTTCTGTTAGAGTGTAAGCTTAACAGTGTGCATATTCAGTATAGGTGAGCTGCAACATTTGCTTGGGGTTTTATTTGTTTTAAGTAAATAATTTTTTTTGTTTATTCAGTAAATTAAATCATATTCATTAATAATACTTAAATAATACTTTCACGTATTTTATGCCTTTGGCTTAGGTCTTACGTCATGAAGTCTTAAATAAGAAATATGGTTAGCAGTAAGTTAGGTCATGTTATGCAGCTTCATTTGATACTTCTTTTTAGTGTGATATTCCTCTGAAAAGTAACTCAGTAAAATGGTAGCTGGTTTGTTGGATGTTATTCTGCCTGTAGTCAGAATTTTACAGATATGTCGTTTTAAGTCAAAGGTAGACATTTTTACCTTTGTCTGAACCAATGAACCTCAAAGAAAATGATGTATACAACTTTCTTACTTGTTGAGTGAAAGAGGCTTGAAGAGCTTCCGAGCTGCTTCTAATTTTTGCATCACTTTATGTTAGGAAATAAAGTTAGGATAGTAGAGCTAGTCATATTTATTTTTGAAGAAACGTCTGGTCTGAAAAATCTGTTTCTATTGATAATGTAAGTTGTAGAAATTATACAGGTGATTGACGGGGTTGGCAATATTTTCTGAAGCAGAATGAGTATGTTAACAACTCAGTAAACCTGAAAAGATACAAACATTTTTCTAGCATTGGCTTTCAGAATGTAAATGGAAAAAAAACATTTGAAGGCTTAGGCCCGAAGTGGAATCCTCTGACCAGTGTGTTTTTAATTTGCAGAAGGAAATGTCTTGAAGAATTATGTCACCAAGATTCTCAATTTATTTTTGCTGCAATAAAAAGGCACTGGAATATTGTGTTCATAAAGCATCTTTCTTTTCAATCACAGTCTGATTAATTTTACTACTTGTTTTAAAGAAACAATTTGTCCAAGAATTAATATTTTATATAAGAATACAGAAGTGCAGAGTTGTGTAACTGATCATTGTACAGTTGAATATAAAGCAAAACTGAGTGAGCTTTTTATTACTTGTTTTCTCACCCCACAAAATTGAATAGTTCTGGCTTACTATTAAGTGTGTATGGGTTTATAATGGAGTGTTGCAGCCATTTGATACGGTGGTTTTAACCACATTTTCTCTCTGCAGGGGCACACAAGCACAAATCCATATGGAGGATGAACCTCCTCCTCAAGGAGTCAGTGCCAAGGTCAGAATGTGAATTTGTATTGAGAATTCTGTACTACTCTACTCAAAAGGAGGAAGCTTGGTTGCATTTAGCCGTAGCTTAGTACATGCTAATAGCTTTCAAGATAGACAGAAAACAGAAGCTATAGGTAGAAAAAAGGGTGCTAGCAAAAGAAATCTTGCTCAAGTGATCCACAAAATACTGGAAGAACGATATATTCATATGATTCAGCTCTATCTGATCCTCAGATTCATATTTAACTCTGCCTTTCTTGAATTTGTGCAATATAATGAGGGAGTTTGTTCACTCATGGGGTATATATATCTAATAGTTCAAGCTGGTTTTCGTTTTCTGGAAAACAAATATAATGGAGAGGTGTGTGAGGGGGAAAAGTATTGAAAGGTAAAAGAGTAACTCTTACTGAGTTGAATGTAACTAAAAATTCCAGAGACAGGATTTACAGATTTTTTTTGTGGATAAAGTTTTTGTTATTTCTTTTGTTAAAAAAATATCAGTCATAAGTATTTTCTTGAGTGCTTATTATAAAATTAGTTGGGGATTTCTTCTTTCAGTGTATTCCTTTACTGTTAAGAAATGCTACAATTTAGGGTTTTTTTTAACCTGTTAATCCTGAGGGTAGGACTTGAGTGCTTCATAGAAGAAGGTTACAGAAAAAACCCTTTTCTATTTAAAATAAATGGGTTCTAACCCACTGAGAACTTGGAACTTAGAGCCCACATTGTAAAGAAACCAATATATTATTCCACTGAAGGAATCTGTACAAATGAAGGACACCCTGACTGTCCTTTTGAACCTCAGGCTTCATCAGTCTTGAGCAAAAGAGGGATCCAGTTTTAGTGATGCAATTGGAAGAGTAGTCTGTGATGCTTTCAGTATTCATTATCATATTTTAAGACGGCTGTAGAATTAATGCTAACCTCTTGACATAAAACAAATTATCCTGCAAACAGTAGATGGATCAAGAGTGACTCCATATGGATTCTGGTCCTTCATCTCTTACATCCCTGCAATGTGTCATAGAGGACAGCATTTGCTAGGACTAGCTTGGACCTACTTGCTTTCTGACTTATTTCGTAACATGTCTGTTTGTCCAGCTGCCTGCTGCCAAATGGATTGTGTCAGCAGGATCTCGCTTCCCTTTCACTTGCAAATTTGGCTGAAATTGGTCAGTTATTTGCTGTGAGGAGACGGAGAAAGAACTGGTGTCATCAAAACTGCAGCTTTTTTTCATGAAGATGACCAAGCCTCCTTTGCTCTCCTCAGAAGTATATAGTACAGAAACGTGTGCTTAGCTGCTCTTTGTTTCTTTAAAATTGAGAATTTATTTTTAATTCAGGATTAATTTAGGGTTTAATTTTTGAGTTTCAAGTGTTATCTATATTTCTGTGTGCATTCTTTCATAGTAAGTGATACTAATTAAAAAAAAAATCCTTATGAGTGAGATAACATGCTTCAGACTCCAAACTAGAATTTATTCACATCTTTATTTCACTCAGAGGTAGAAAACACTATGTAGTGTAACGGATCATTTTATAAGTCTCCTAGAAATAAACTAATGGTGCCATCCTCACTGTTACGTGGTGAAATACATCATACCTTCAGTAGGTAAAATCTGTTCTTGCTTATCTTCTGATCTGGCAAGTAAAGCTGCTTTTCTGTTGCATCCAGAGCCTATTTTAATTTTGGTAAAGAAAATTCGATGCACGTGCTGTGCAAACTTTGCTGTTAAATTTTGGCACTGTGGCATTTTTCTGCTTCATGCTGTACTAAAGCAGTAGAAATGTTGTGTGAGATTCAGACATTAGCTTGACTAACTTTGATGTTGGGACAGATCTGGTACTCCTTTTCTTTAACTATAGACTTATAATTTGTCCTTGGATAAGCTGGAAAATGTTCAGTTATCCTTTTTGTTTTATTATCTGTTTACATAAAATGTAAATATTCTCAGGAAGTTCCCAAAGACTCGATAGTTGTGGAAACACAGAAGTAATTCTCATGAAATGATATATTTTGTTTGTTTATTTTAATGTCTTCTTTCAAATATTGTTCTAGAATTAAAGTACTGGTTTCTGGTTCAAAAAGGAGGTAGTGATGTTTCTCTTATTTTTTTACTGTACAAAAGCATACATTTCTGTGTAGGTATTTGATAGCATTTTTTACCATACCAGGTCTTGGAGGCAACATTATTGTCAGCCCTGAAGATGCTGGATGTTGGGAAATGGCCAATTTTTTCTCTGTGTTCCCAAGAAGAGCTGAAGTTAATTCGTCAAGCCTGTGTATTTGGCAGTGCTGGTAATGAAGTGTTGTATGCAACTGAAAATGATGAGGTAATTGTCCAGGAGTGAGTATGAACACGGCCTGTTTCATTCATCACTTATGTACCAAGTTATTCTGAAAGGCAGTCCTATGACAGTGTACTAGGGAAAGTTGCATGCAAGAATGGCTGATTGTTTTGTGTGCTACTAAAACATTTTCGGTTTAAATTAATGGCTTCCTCCCATAATCAGAGGACAAGGAGAAGATGGAGTTAGACATTTCTTGCAAGTGCATAGTGACAGAATGAGACACAAACTGGAAGATGGGAAATTCTGATTCAGTACTACAAAAAAGAATTACCGTAAGACAGCTTAAATCCTGGAGGGGTTGTGGGACTGTTTTCCTTGGAGATGTTGAAGAATCAACTGGACACGGCCTTGAGTCAACTGATCAGTTTAGATCTTTGTTGAGCATGGGGGTGGACTATGACCTTTGGAGGAGTCTCCATTCCAACCTAAATTATAAGTCTGTGACTCTTTTATAACAGGTTTTTGTGCTTGGCATGAACTGCAGTGGGTGTTTGGGAACAGGAGACATGCAGAGTACTATTGAACCAAGGAGGTTAGATTCCCTGTGTGGCAAAAAGATAGCCTGCCTGAGTTATGGAAGTGGCCCTCATGTTGTTCTTGCTACAGAAGGTAAAGTATTATCTCAATATTGTTTTTCTGATAGTCCGCTTTAATTCATTCAGCAGGTGTGAAAGTCAATGCTGCTAACAGAGAGAGAGTGCTAGGAAAGTTATTCCGGGCTGTTAATTCCAACATATTTTCACTGGTGAAGATGACATGTCAGCCAGCTTTGTTTATAGCTTGTTATTTTCAAAAGTTTTTCAAACTCTACTTAGATCTTGTAACTACTATGGTTTTTTTCTTCACTTTTCAGTTACATTTGGAACTTCTGATTGCTTTTGAAATGTATTAGTGGCAATATTATGCCCTCATGTTCTTGTACCAACACTGTCCTTCAACTAAAGTTCATCTTTTCTCTCCAGTACGTATTTTTGGATGTGCTTTCAAGACCCGTTATGTTGACTCCCAGCCTTTTGTGTCCTACATTGGCACTCTATTATCCACATCATGGTAGTGGCCCCTCTGTTCATAATTATTCTCGAAGACAAGTTATTAATATTGTGTTCCCAGTGAGATTCTGTTAGAGCCTGATTGATGATATTCACATTTGTCTCCCTTTCTCCATTAATGAGAGGAAATGCTTTTGAGTAGTCTAGATTAGATGACTAAAAGTAGATGAGGGGAATGATGTTGTAAACATGTTCTTTATATTCAATTATGTACCACCATTTTCTCTAGTCTTCATGATAGATCATTCTGCATCCTTTTTTTATATATGTATCTATATTACTCTGAGCTCTGTTTCTGGCAGTTCTCATTGACACACTCATACTTCTTGCCCAGATGATGAAGTATTGCAAAAGAGCAGGTCCAGAACTGATCCTTGATGATTTTTACTCATAACTGCATTCTCATTAATAACTTCCATTCGGCACAGCCCTGTTAAACCAGCCTTTCAGAGAGCCATTATGTATTTCACAATTATTGTGCTAATATTGGCATTTCCAGCTTGTCATATGTTTCTGTGTGGCTGTTTCAGTTTCAATGAAATTTGTATTCATATGTTGGTCAAACAAAGAAAATGTTTTTTGACAGGGTAAAGTAATTATTATGGTTATTATAGAGAAATAATTGTTTAGTGTAGCGTATTTTGCCTTTGCAGTTCTGAGGGAACCCTTCTTAGGGATAAGGAGGAGTTGGGTGATCTTAGAAATCTATTGGAGCTGTATATCAAACCCAGCCCTTCTGCAATGACAGCATAATTTAGGTTTAGAAAATCATGACAATGATAAACAAGATGGATGTATCAGAGCTATTCATCAAGTCCTGTGCTACTGTAACTACAAGACACTTGATTTAAAAGAGATAAAAGAAAATGAATGTGAAAAGGTGTTACCTTCATAGGTAACAGGCCAATATTTGTACACTAAAGAGAATTGGGAGTACTTGGTAATATCTGTACTCTAGTGACTGTAAATGCTTAGGAACTGCAAAAGGTGACCAGGCTTGTGTTTCCCTTAAACAGAAGCTTTGTTTCTATTGCCAGTTGGAGACAGAATTTTGCACCAGGTCATCCATTGGTCTGACACAGACATTTCTCGCAGTCCTAATTTTACTAGTTATGTTTTTCAAAACACTGGACATGAACAGTATGTTTAAATAATAAGTAACTAATTTTTATTAATAAGTAGTAATTGTTTTTTTTTACAAGTGCCCTCATGCATATTGTAGGGAAATGAAAGCTTATTATTTAAATTTTCCAAAGTGGGAAACAGTGCCAAGACATAGACAAGAAACTTGAATGAATTGTCAATAATAAAGAAAT
>VWZD01009210.1:2336636-2419854 GCA_013396695.1 Sakesphorus luctuosus
ATGTAGATAATTTTGGTAAACCTAGTAGTAATGACCTACTACTCAGAAAAGAAGTGTACCTTTCCAGACTCCCTCAAGTCTACCTGACTGTTCCCACTCCCAAAAACCTCTGTTGTAAATTGTCCTGCACATTCCGACATACTTAAACACACTCTCCTATCCATGCTGATTGTGGTTTCTTCTTTAGACAGAAGGCAGAGTGAAACAGGTAATACTGTTCTCTAAGGTTTGGCTTAAGGCTTTTCAGTTTCTGTGATTATTCATAAAATTTAGCACCTGTTACTCTATCAGCTATTGAAGTGGCTTTGAGCTGTAGGAGTTCAAGTATCAAATTTCAAGTTTAGTTGAAAATACAGTTCTAAAGTAAAAATAGCATTGTGAAGGTCAGGAGATTTTTATAAATTCTGGTATTAAATAATATTGAATGTGTGTATATATATATATATATATATATACACACATACACTTAGCATTTAGCATTTCATGCCAGCTGCACTTTCTCATATGTAAAGTAACTAAGTTTGTATCATGGATTTACTGATTTTTAGAGCTGATATGATATTCTAGTAAAAATGAAAGTGCTGATTAATACATTAGCCCACTGCTGTCTTTAGCATTCATAGACAAATTATTGTCTATACTAGAATCTTAAATACTGAGTGTGAGAATAATCAGTGAATGATATTTTAATTTTCAGTGCTCATGTGCATACACCTTATCTCAAGAAAAAAAAAAGGAAATAAAAATGCATTGCATATATTTGTTGCACTACAGTATCCCTTGAATCTCTCTCATACTTCTTTATCCTCATTGCAAAGATACAAAGAGATTGTAGAGTTCTTTTTTCCTGAGTTGGTATGAGTTGAAGATTTTGGGCAGTCTACATCCTCTCTAGCTCCATTGCTGCAAGTATTTCAGTTTAGAACTAAGTAGCTATTCACTGTTTGCAGTAGAACATATGTTGCTGAAATTATCAGAGCTTAATGTTTTCCCTTTTTTTTATTTATGGCCTAAAGCTGCCTACTTAAACTGTTGTGCATAGCTTTCAGTTTATACTTGTTTTAGTGTGTTAACCTTTTCTGTTAGAGGATTTTGGAATGAGAAATTAGCTCTGTGGAAAGGGGAAGTATTATGCTGAATTTGTTCTGGCAAGCAGCCATATGAATCACTTATTTTCTGTTCTTCCTATTAAAATATTGTAGTCTTACATAATCTAACTCTTAAAGAGCAATATGAATGTGGAAGTTTAGAATTCTCAATGAGTTGGTATTTTAAAGAGAAATGGCATCCAAAATTTGCAGTGCAGAAAAACCTATGTGTGTGTAAATATGTACGCTTATATGGGTATGTATATGTGTGTTTGTGTGTATCTACATATAAAGTACAGATCCTAAAATGTGGGGAGAGAAATATTGAAGGAAATTATTATTATGACTTTGAAGTGGTTGTATTGCTTTCCAAAGAGGCAGGAAACAGTTAAAAATGCCTGTCTCTGTTCCAAGGTCTATGTCTGGGGTTACAATGGGAACGGGCAGCTCGGACTGGGCAGCAGTGGCAACCAGCCCACGCCGTGCCGCATCGCAGCTTTGCAGGGCATTCGTGTGCAGCGGGTACGTGTGTGATGCGCCATGGCAAACCCTGTGTCAACCACTCAGAGTGTCCTAAGGCATGTGCCACATTTGAAGGAGGTAGTCCTTTATCTCCCTGTTTGAAATGCCACTTATCAGAATAAAAAACATGTGTCCTAAGAGTCTTTCTGGGATATCCTATTCTTTGTTAAACCCTGACTTCTTTACTGAAAAAATGCTGCAGTTTAGCATTTTGTCTGTCTTGTAGAATGAATTTCAGTTTTAGAACTGCATTGCAGCTACAATAACTAACTGGTGTTTGGAGTCTGAACACATTGTCTCCAATCGCTTTTGGTTTACTATGTTTTCATGGTTAGTCTTGGGTCCTGGCAGTTATTACACTTTACCAATAGCTGGGCTGCCATCAGTATAACTGGCAAACTGGTAACTTCTTTTGACTGGTAAGAAATGTTTACAGTAACTGCAGAATTGATACTGAAAGTTTTTAATGGATTTATCCAAAATAGAGGATGCTATTTGTTAGAAAACAGTGGGTTTGAAAGGAAGTGATGATTTAGAGGAGTGTTTTGAATTTTGAATCGTATGTATTACATTTACTCAGGAAGGTGAGGGATTTTTTAAGCCTTTTAAAATCAACTAATTTAATTACATAGCTTTACATTCAGTGCCTAGGATGTCTACAGTAGCTTTCCTGGTAACATTTGCTGATGGAGAGTAACACAATAAAGTGAGTATTATGTTCTCCCATATTTTTTTTTGAATTTAGATAGTGAGTGCTCCAGTAATTTTGGCTTAGATCCTATTTACATCCACTTCATTTACTTGATGTTGATTAATACCATGTTGTAGACCTCCAATCAGTAAATAAATCAAGATTTATTTCATTTAAAGCACATCACATTCTTGATGGATGTGAGTGGACTAAGGGTACTACGTATGGCATATCTGCTTTGCAGATTATATAAAGATATGTTAGCTAGTTTTGAACCATGTAAATTGGTTCTGATAGCCATCTAGCTATACTGAAGTAAATTCACTCAAGCAGAGCAAGACTTACTGGCAGTGTTGCCACTGTATATCTGTCTGTGTGTGGGGCAAGTGTTGAATATATAAAGTGCATATTCGAGCAACTTTATGTGAGGTACCTGAGAAGGCAGCTCAGCAGAACTGAGTGGATTTCCACAAGAGGTCATGAGCTGACACAGCTGTGTGTTGCCATCAAGATGGAGAGTTTTGTCTCTTCCCTCTCTTTCCTGGCTGATTGCTCCAGTTGCTTACCTTGTGTGGGCTCCGGGGGTCATCAGGCCTTACTGTGAGAGTTTTTTCCCAGCAATGTAAGTTCATGGAATCACAGAATGGTTTGGGTCATCAGAGACCTTAAAAGTAATTTAGTTCCAACTTCCCTGCTAAGGACAGGGACACCTTTCTCTGGACCAGTTTGCTCAAGGCCCTATCCAACCTGTTGAACACTTCCAGGGTTGGAGTTTTGTCTCAGCAGAGGGTCCAGTGAGCATCAGAGCTGGCACGGGAAGGGGGCAGCTTTGTGTGGCTGGAGGTCAGGGATAAGAGGAGCAGGTAAGGAGACCTCACCTATTTTTACAGTGGTAAGCTATTCCCATTGGAGCACTTGCCCATGAAGCAAGGTCAGTGCAAGACACAGTCTTCATTTTTCTGCATTCTTGAGATTATCTGTCAGGATTTCTCACTGGAATATTTTCCTTCCCTTTTTAATAAACTTACCCATATTTATCATTTTTTACATGCATCTATCTATATTAACTTACTGTGACATAAAAATGAGATTTTTTTTTTCTCCTTATTATTCCTTGTAGGTTGCCTGTGGCTATGCACATACATTAGTGCTAACAGATGAAGGTCAGATATATGCCTGGGGAGCCAATTCATACGGCCAGTTAGGTACTGGGAATAAAAGTAACCAGTCTTACCCTACAACAGTTATTGTGGATAAGGACAGGTAATACTTAACAGTCTTGCAATCAGACATTAGTTGACATACTCTGGGAAGAGCTACAGAAAGTTATGGTATTTTTAATGTATTTTTGGAAGAAGTAGCCTGTGATTTTTTGCAATGGTTCATCTGCTAAATGGGAACAGAATTTTCACTGAAAGTGCTTGAATCTGCCATGTAATCATCCTTGTGAAAGAGAAACTGGATATTCTGAGTCTGACTGCTATTTTGTGCTTCATCTCACACTCTGCTTTAGAGGCCTTAATTGCAGTTTCCCTTCAGTGCTGTAGTTTCATTGCTTGAAGTCAACAATAAAAGTTTTATTGTCTCTGAATGTAAATTGTATTTTAATATGCTACTTTTGACAAGCTCACACAAAAAAAGGGAAGAGTGGACATCTGCAATTGTTATGTGTTATTACTGCTCTTAAATCAGGCTCATAACCCAGGAGAAAGGGAGAAGTTCTTTCTTGGCATTGTTACCTACAAATTAAGCTTATATTTTTGCAAGTAAAGTATTTTCCTTTAAGTCTCTGATAGGTAGCAGAACGGTTGCTATGGCTATTGTAAAGCCATGTATGTACATGGCCAGAAATCTTCATCTGTTCTAGACCAAGGTCTTGATTTTGGCCTCCTGTTGTGAATAAGGAGAGTGAGATGTCCCTCTTAACCTTGTGTCTGTCTGCATTATTGTAAAGAAGTGGTATCGCCACTCTGGTGATAAGACATGGCCTGATCTTGAACATTGCTATTTGGTTGTGTGTGTTTTTGCTTAAAATGTAACTGATTTTTTTTCCCAGACACTTTGGCAACAATTAAAATGTCATATTTTAATACAAGTTTTAGTGTTATGTGCTGCCTTTCCCTTTTGTTGGCCAGAATATGCATTCTTGGTGTCAATGAGAATATTGCCTCAGTAAAGCCTGCAAGATTTGTGCATGCAGCTTTAAACAAGTTGTTTTCCATCCATTTTCCCCAGGCAGCTGGGAAAACAAGCAATAGTTCAGACTGTGAAACAGTGGATTGTGTAACATTGTACACAGTGAGAGTTTTGAAGTCCTAAATCAATCTTTGGATTAGAGAGATAGCCTAGCTAAATAACACTTAGAAACAGCTTCAAGTGCTGTTTGATTCTAACTTCTAATTTTTAATTTTCAAAATCAAAGTCCATTAAACATAAGTAATAATAATTATATGAGTAATACCTCAGTATTTTAATTTAAAAAGTATATTTGAATTTTTAGTTTTTAGCTGTTACCAATAAGCAAGCAGAAAAAAGGTTTTCATTAACTTTCCACTGTAAGCAAAAATGCAAATTCCTTTTTTTTCCTCTAATGCCTCCTCATTTCCTTTTTTCATCTTCTCCAAGTATTTGTTCTCTACAGCTTAGTGCAGCCACTCACCTCACTGCCCAGCACCACTGAGGACATTCAGAGACCTGAAACTCATCATAGCTTTGCTTGAGGGAGCTAAGGGGGTCAGCAGAGCATGTGCTGCAGCAGATACACAGCTCTGCTGCAAGTGTCTGCTTGCTCCCAAGTTGCTTTTCCACAGAGACACTTTCTGAGTGCATGCTATTTGAAGAAACATTGATAGCCCTTTTAATTTTGCTCTGTCTGATCAGAAAACACTCCTGCATGCTTACAAATATGTTTTGCACCAGAGAAAGAGAGGAGGCAGTGAGCTTATGCACTGCATTTTGTTCTTACGAGAGTGACTTGCTGTTTTTTCTTTGTTTGCTTGCAAATTCAGAGTTATAGAGATTGCAGCCTGCCACTCTGCCCACACGTCGGCTGCCAAGACCCAGAGTGGGCAGGTGTACATGTGGGGCCAGTGCCGGGGGCAGTCCGTGACCTTCCCCCACCTCACCCACTTTGCCTGCACTGACGATGTGTTTGCCTGCTTTGCCACCCCTGCCGTCATGTGGCGCCTGCTCTCAGTAGGTGAGCTGAAATACTTTTTGTTCTGACATCTTCTAAGTAGAATCATTAGTTCATAAAACAGTTGCATATACTCGAAGCCTAAACTTAGTTCCTTGCAAAAATTTATACTGGGAAGCATAATCATAATTACATATTACCTATGTGTAAATGTTAATATGGAATTATAAAGAATTGCTAAAGACTGAAGGCAGTGCTAGATAATTGTCTGTTTTATTGATGTGATTCATTTCTATGGGGAAATGTCTTAGGTTTGAGGGTATTTTTTCTGTGTAACCTGTGTACGTTACTGACCAGTGGTGGGTTTGAATTTGGAGATGTGAGGACGCCATGGAGAACATTTAGGAATTTGGAAGCTTTCTTTGATGCCCTTAAGTAGACTGCTAAGGCTTGAGGGACCCAAATTCTCATGTTCAGAATTGGCCACAGACACTTAGTCTCATCACAAGTGATTATGATCTGGGCTTCTGAAGAGGCCAGTTGTTGGATTTCAGATATTTGATTAAGATCTGTCTTGCTGGCCTTGACTGGAAAGAGTTAAGTATACAGCATTGCCTAGCAGAGAGCTCATTCTTCAGCCACAGTTCAATCCCATAATGGCCAATAATAAAGTTACTGGTTTTGCTGACTTAGTCAAAGATGAGACTCTTGGGGCTGTCTGTGGTGTCATCTGGGAGCTTAAGCTGAAAACTAGAATGCAGCAGTTTGTTAATTTGTTATTTGAACTGTGTTGAATTCATCATGCTTCTTCCCACTTCCGCACTGCATTCATAATTGCTGTTGTGTTGCTGTATGGCACCTTGGGAGTAATTTGGATGGTAGCAGCTCCCTGTTTTTTGAGGGTATTTTTTTTGACCTCAACTTCTTGGTCGCTTTGGAAATAATGTTACAGCACTCCAGCAAATTGTATGAAAGCATAAAGTAAAACCTTACAGGAGGAACAGATTACTTTATTTTTAATCAAAACTAATATCAGCTGCACTTTCAAACCCATGTTGCCAAGTGGTCTGTCTAGTATCCTTTCCACAAAAAGATGGATTCATGTGGTGTGAACAGGGTTCCTGGTGATGACACACGATAAAGGATGCTGACTATCAGGCCCTTATCATGCCTCCTGAATTCCTTTAAGTTAGGTGACTCTGCTGGTTTCGGATGTGCCTTTTTGCATGCTCTAGGAGCTGAGAGTGACAAGCGTCTTCATCCTGTCCCAACTTGGCAAGCTGTCAGGACTGACTCACTGTTGTTTGTCGTCTGAGCAATGAGAATTCTCAGGCAGCTGCGTCCCAGGATCATATATCTGCTGAACTAGGTGCCATGGGCATCTGCCATGCTTACAGCCCTTCTCTCTGGTTTCTTCTGGTGCTTCCACACCCAGGCATTCCCATTCATTCCCCATTTGTGGCAGTTCTAACATTACTAATACAGTTCCTAGCACTGACTGTTAAGGAGTTTTCTTGGCTTTGTGCCTTGTCAGTGTGAACTTCGTTTCCTTCCTCTAGTTCCCCCTTAACTGCTGTAACAAGTGAAAGCATCTGTTGTCACTCTTAAGAATTTCGAAGTTGAGCTCCACTATACTCAGTTTTCCTCTGCTGGCTGTAGGAGTCATCTGGACACGTGTGTTGAAGGACATCTGGATTGCCACTTAACTTTGAAGGAGAGCTTTAGCTTTGCATTAGTGCTTAAAATGATTACTTGTTTTAATAGCAGAGGTCTGAATAAATAAACAACATGTTATACAAAATAAGAACTAAAAAATTATATTACAATAACATTGTTTCAGAAGGATTTTTTATTTTATCACTACATTTAATTTCTCTCCGCCACCCGCTCCAAGCATTTTGCCTGTAACCCATCACACTTCAATAATACTGCCCTAATTGGGTATAGCTGAACATAAGTGACATCCTCTAAATTAAATTAAAAATTATTGTGCTAAACAAAGTGTAACAGTATCAAAGTGCATGAGTATGTGTATATGCTAAGTTTTTTCTAGAGCTTGTGGAAAAGGTCTTTCCATTTCCAGCAGAATACTATTGTCATTTCTAGTTTGGTAGGTTATAGGACCTAGCATTTATGTCATTTTCTGCAGAGAACAACTAATTACTGACCTGCAAGGTTGAATAAACCCATAATGTGTATTTATATGGTTATAAGACAAAATTTTTTCTGTGTTAAGAATGAGTTTTGAGGGGGTGGGTTGTTGATTTTTTTTTAAGAGGATAGTTCTCTGAGACTGCCAGATATGATGGAGATTTGGATCAATTCAGGAGGTAAAAATTTTTATACAGCAAGTGGTTGACTTTTCAAAGCTGTCTGATAACTTTTTAATGCAAATGTCACATGCAGAGTGGGCTATCCATGCATATGACGCAAACAGGAATATACATATATTCACACAGAGTGCTTCTAACATCGTTAAATCTCAGGAAAACTACTCTTTTTCAATAGACTTATAAGTGTTGGTATTTACTTTTAGGGATATTGTGCTGGGCAGTTTCACTGCAACCCATATGTTGTTCAAGCAATAGACTTATTTTTGCTGTAAGATAATGTCTCCTCGTGGGAGCATTTAGAAAATTTTATTGTGATTTTTATTGACCTTTTGGGTATCTTATAATAACCAAAACTTTTAATTTGGAATAATTTTGGCTGATAACATTTTTCTGTCAAATGCAGCAGTGAACTTCTGGGACTGTTAACTTTTTTCCTGGCCTTATATAGATAAGTTAGAGGAATGGAATGTACAGGTTTTTTAATTGAAATGTTTACTAAGAGTAGGAAACTTGTAAGGACTAAAGAAAGGTGCCCTTTCTTTGCTTTTTGGGGTCTCATGCAGAACACATCATCTGCTGAGGATTTTTACTAGCCTTAAGGAGACATCATATTTATTAGAATATTGCTGACAGATACCCATGATGTTGTAATGGGAGATACTTCTATTGTTTACTGCTTACTATGAAGTCTCCTTTTTATTCTAGAGCCTGATGACCACCTAACAGTAGCCCAGTCACTAAAGAAGGAATTTGACAACCCTGAAACTGCAGACCTGAAGTTTCTAGTGGATGGAAAATACATTCATGTTCATAAAGTTCTTCTCAAAATTAGGTAAGGCACAAACTGTATATAAACTATGTAAACTAAACTGTGTCGTATAGTCCACTGTGCTGGGTAAATACAGCAAAAAAATCTTGTCTTGCTTTTACAAACTCTGAGCTGTGGGATTCACCTGCTATTCTTCACTGTTAGTCTCTTTTCCTCACTTTGTTGCTCCTTGTAATTGCCAAACATGGTGCTTACTACCAGCCTTTTCATCACTTCCCTCCATCTGACATTTATTCTCTGTGCTACCTAAATGGCCTTGACCTTGATTTCCAATAACCTTTTTCTATTGAGGAAAAGGATCACTTCCTTCTCCTGTCTTTTCAGGACTTTGAATCAGTTTTTCCTCCGTTATATGCTTGGCTTCCTGCAGTGAAATGAATTGAGGAGTTTTGTGCTTATTCTTGCCTTTCTTTCCTTCCACAGGACCCTTCAGTTGTTTCAGCCATTTCTGTGGGTGCTATTCAGTTATCTTCCCCCCCCTTTTTTATCAAATGTCTTGTCCTACTTGTTTTAAACAGTCTAACTTTTAAAGTGGGTTCTCTTTTGGTTTTACAGCTTTTTGCAAGTTAACCTCACTTTACAGTGAGATGACATACACAGATCTACAGAGTGCTCACATTATTATTAACATGGAGAGATTGGTTTGCTACTGCTGAAACAGTTTCTGCTGGGATATTATAGACACTGCTTTGGATTTCTTCTGCCTTGCTAACTGCTTCTGCTTCATCCTCCTCATTGTTACAATATTTTTTTTCTCTTTGCTATTTTCTTTCTCAAAATGCTTGGCTATCTCATCCTGTTTATCACCACTTTCATCTTCCTACTTTTGCTTCAGAGTCATAATAGTGATTTCTTGTATATTACTGTGCAAAATTAAAATTTCATGTTAATTCTTGCCTGTCATTTTTTTTTATCTTTTCTGCTTTCCTCCTACTACTCCAATTACCTGTATTGCTGTTTTCTTTGCTTTAGTGGATTAATTGCTTATACGTTATACTCATGTCTATAGTCCACCCTCTTTGTTTGGAATGCCATGTGTCCTCCATCAGTTACCTCATCAAATCTCATGTATCCCCAAAATATTCCTGATGTCCTTTTTCTTACTTCTTTTTTTTTTCTCTACTTTTCTCAGACTATATGGCTTTCTGTGAAGGAAATATGTCTAATTCTAAAGTGAATTTAAATATATGGTATTATCATAATTATATGGAGGAATAGTAAAACATCAGGCACAGTCTATAAAATTGCTATTTTGTTTCTCGTGATGGAAGTGGATCAGAGGATAATGTATTTTAAATGGTATTTTGCAACATGTGGCCTGTTTAGAGCACTGTCATGAATGCAGTGCTGGTAAAAGTTCCTCTTCATTATCCAGTCATTTCTTTACTACTTAAGAGGACTTTTTTCCATCTTGTTCTATCCTGTTCTTGAACTAGATCCCACTGTTTGTGGTTATTGGCTTGTGATGGTGGTGAAGTGTTGGGGACGCCCCTCTCAGTGAGAGGCAGCCACACACTGCAGAAACAGATACATATGAGCATGTGGGTGGGATTCATCAGCTTTGCATCTAGCCAGCCAAAATTACATTTCTGGTCTGTCTCCACTGAGAGAGAGTGAGAAGAAGACACTCCAGAGGATGAGTCACTCCAAGATACTTTGCAGACTGAAGGATGTGTAGTAACCAATTTTTATTTATTTACTTATTAATTTGAAGGGCAGTCCCGTGGTGTAATGGAGAGCACTCTGAATCCCAAGGCCCTGAGTTTGAGTCTCAGTGGGACCGTCCCCTGGCAGTTCAATGCCTCCCTGCCATCCCATCCCGTCACATCTGTCAGCCCCGGTTAGTACCGGGTGCTGGGATAGTCCCGAGGACTTCACTGTCACTGTCCAAGCTCGCTCGGCTGTGGCAGATGGACCTCAGGACTTAAACGGTGGGGCCAGTTCTGTGCACGCTGTGCCTCACCTAAAACATCCACTGCGCAGGCTGGAAGGGCACACCCACATGGGGAGAGCCCTGCCCAAATCTGCATTCATGAAGATTGGTCATTATTTATTACTTATTAATTTTTAAGGGAGCAATGTGCACCACCTTCTCTCTGACTATCGTGTGGTACCATTGGAGCAACAGACCATTCCCAAGGTCTGTTCCCCGCTGGATGGATAGCATGGTCACCACTACTTAACTTGAGGCTCTGGGAGGCAAAACAATGGGGTTTGGTCTGCCTCTCCCAATACCAGAATGTGCTAAAAGATGTGGCAGAAGCTAGATAATGACTTTATTTCTTTACAAATTTGAGTTGAGGTACCTTTATTTTATTAACAGTCCCAAAATACTAAGAAAAGATTTCTTTCAATAACCAGTAAAATCAAATGTGAAGAAGTTAACTTAAGTGATGATTAAATAATTATTTTTCATTTTTATTTAAGTAATACTGTTTTGTTGTAGTTTTGTCCCAGAGACATTAAAAGGAAACCATCCTACTTGTTATGGAAAAGTTTTAGTAAAAGAAAAGTGAGATGATGGAGAGTTATAAATTAATGTAGTATAAAAAAGTCCAATTAAATTGTGGTTGTTACAGGAAAAATTATCAGAGGTGATGGTGTTCATTTCCATCAACAAAAATTATGCAAACAATGCAAATACGAGGATGTTATTTCAGGAACAGTAAGTTACAGAGCATTGTAAGTTACTGTGCATTGTAAGTTGCAGATTACAGCTATCAAAGGCAATGCTTTGTCCTTGTTTGTAATTGTCACAAAAGTGTTCAGACTTAAAAGGAAAAGGTTTTGAAAGATCTGAATGAGAGTGTCTTCACTTTAAATAATGTGATCCTTGAATATAATGATTAATGCTAAATTGTGTATGGACTCTGGAATAAATTATATCTAAAATTACTAATAATTTTTCTCTTCATTAGGTCATGTTGGAGAAATCAGGGTCAAATCTCAGAATTGTCTAAATTAATTGTAAACTTTATCTGTTACAAGCCAGGTAATAAAATTCATAGTTGATATGTAATGTATTTAAGGAAATTGCATCAAAAACACATGGATAAGCCTTGCAGATATTTTAAGTAGAAATTGAGCCTACCATAAAATATTTATAACAAACTTAAAATTCTAAATTGTATATATCAAGCTTATAAACCTTGTAAGGATATAGAAATTAACATGTTCAAGAAATCACATAGCTGGAGCTTATGCTTGTGTATTTAGTCTGTTACAACTGATTTTTTTTTTACCAACTTCATGCTTTTTATTTTTTCTTTTTTTTTTGCCACCTTCTCTACCAGCTTCTTCACCAACATCTTTCAAGCTTAACTCTTTACAGTATACAATCTTTGTTCATGTTTTGTAGGTGTGAACATTTTCGCTCCATACTGAATAATGATGATGAAATTATAGAAATGAGTGAATTTTCTTACCCTGTTTACCGAGCCTTCCTGGAATACCTGTATACAGACAACATTAGGCTCCCCCCTGAAGATGCAATAGGTATTTGCCATAAATGGAAATAACTCTAGGTTACTGTTTCTGAAAAGTTCAACCTGTGTGTTGTAACAGGGTGAGGAAAGCAGGGCTTGTTAGTTTTAGTTTTATTAGCACTTAAACCTTGACTTTCGCAGCTGTCTGGGAGATGGGGTGCAACAGCAGGAAACACACCCAAACATAATGAGTGGTGGGAACGCAATCAGATCAAAGATCCAAAATGTTCAAAAAGGACTTACTGCTGCTCTTATTAAGAACTGGGGTTTTTTCCCTTAAAAAGGCAATAATACCCTCCTAAAACTCTTCTGTTTAAGTAGCTGTGGCGATTTGATCGTGAATGAAAAGGGAGCTGTTCCCTGCATGAATTTAAGAGGATGTAAGTCAGTAATTGATGCCTAGAATGAGATGCAATCAGTGAACAAGGAAACAGAACACTTGCATACTAATAAAATGGTTCCTTTTTTGATCTGTCTGTAGAGGACCTTAAACAATGCACACATCATCTAGAGAAAAAATAGAACAAGTCTTTGATTAATTCAGCCTAAAACAATAGGGTAATTGATTAATTTGAAAATAAATGAGCATGTTTTGCAGCAGGACAGTTAAAACTGTATAAATTTTCACAGGGCTGCTAGATTTGGCAACACTGTATAGAGAGAACAGATTGAAAAAGCTTTGCCAGCAAACGATCAAACAAGGCATTTGTGAAGAGAATGCCATTGCCCTTCTCTCTGCCGCTGTCAAATACGAAGCTCAGGTAAGGAGAACTTCTCTTCAGACAAGATGTTGTTTTCCGAGAAATGAAGCAGCTTAGTATAAACATAACTGCATTTAACTGATGAGGCTTGATTACTGTAATTTCCCTTTCTGGCTTCCCAGATGTTTGTTTTCTCCTTTTTAAGCTATTAAAAAGAAAAGGAAAACAACAGAAAAAAGTCAAACAAAAACACACAAACCAACCAACCAGGTACTAGTGTTTTCTTCCTGGCCTTTTGGCTTGCACCTGTGAGTCAGGATTCTTACTCTGCTTCCTGCCTTGTCATCTGGCATGGCAGGGCATGGCATGCAAATTTCTTAATGCCATTTACTTACCTGCCTTTGGATTTTGCACTACCTTTCACTCCCTGAGTTCTACACCTGATCATTTTGTCTGCTGGTGTCTTGTACAGTCATTCTGGTACTGCCTTTTACAGGCAGTGGGTGAATTTATCTGTAAAGTCCCTCCTTATTTACACTTGTGCTTATATAAAAAATTCAGTTTTGCAGTACTGTTTACAGTGAATTGTGCTGACACACAACAAATAACCTACTGTTATTACTCTTCCCATATCCTGTCATCAGGTCTGCCCTTGGCTCTGCAATGTGTCACTAGCACTCAACCTTTTATCAGTGCACTGCAAGCACTTTTTTTTTGTAAACAAATGTTTTCAAAGGTGTTTTCCTCTTTGCAACTTCTTAGTGCTATGCTGGTTGTAGAAATAATGATGTGGTGGGTTTTATTATTCAAATAGTCTACTTATGTATTTTAGACTTAGGAGACATTGTTATGAGTGAACATGTTGTTTGAGCAGTCCTCATCTTTCTGTTAAGGGTTTCTTCTGCTTTACAAGAATAGAGTTGATACAGCCAAGCAGAAGATTACCTATTAGAGGAGTCAGAGTCCGTAGCTGGTTACAATGTTTTTATGTTTTAAAATACTTGAGGTTTTCCCTTTGCCTGGCTCTGAAATGTAGGATGAGGTTTTAAAGAAGGAGAGGCTGGAAGCTTAACAGGGGTGATTGATATAGCTGTATCTTCCAGGTATAGGAAGCAAGTAGAAAGAACAAACTGAAACAAAAACTGAGTTAAAAATGTTGCAGTAGTCAGTGCAGTATGGAGACAGTGCACTAGAGGTGGATTTGTGTAGGAGTTGCAAACAGTAGGCCAGAAGTCAGTGAGTTCTGTAATTGAAAGAGAGGATAACAGCAGGTTAGTAGATATTAAGACTGGCAGCTGCATTTGTAACCAAGGTATCAGTAACAGAGGGCCTGAACAGCTGAGGCAAAGAGGAGTTGCGTTTTCAGTGTGCTGTGCTGGTACAAGCCCAGCATGTCAGGGAAGACAGTACAGAAAGGCATGAGCCAATGATTTGGTTCTTTTAACAGCAGATTTTTCATTAAAGCTTTACTCTGGAGTTTCTCCTCTTAGAAACTTTTCAACAGTTTTGAATATCTTTGAAACAGAAGTACTTTTAGTTGACTCATACGAGGTGAAGTAGTTATAGTTGTTAAAGATATATTTAGGTCTGTTGTGAAACAGTAAAACTAGCCTGGACAAAGTTCTAGAGTTTATAACAGCTGAAACATAATAAAAGGGATTGGCTAGATGACTAATTATATGTTATCCTCCTCTTCCTTCTATGATTCAGTGTTCTACTCTTTCAAAACATGTAATACTTTAACACAATCATCATATGATGAATTGGTTCCCCTGCTCTGGCTGCCGCATGTGCCAAACTCAGGAGTGCATTGTTGCCCTCCTCCCTACACCCGCAGCTGAAAAAGGGATGTGGTAGAACTGCTTTGGGGAAGCACAGCAAAGATCTCTTTGTCAAAGACATAGGATAGCCTCTGCCCAAGGAATCGTGGAGTAAGCCAGGATCTTTTCCTGTGCTACATTAATAACAGTAACTCCTGGTTTGAGAACCATGTGCAGTGTATCAGGATTTCAGTAGAAAACTGTCAAAAGAAGGATTATGGAAGAGACCAAATATATTGGAAATTTGAAACGATAAATTAAATTTTTTGTCATTAAATGTGAACACTGCAAGGGAAAGATTATACATCTTGATGGGGGAAATAGACTTGAAACATGGAATCCAAGGAAAATGTTTCAAAGGGAAAATGCACAGGTGTTCTGCTGAGTATCTTTCTACTATTAATCCCCAGGCTGCATGGTTTGTATAGTTAACATAGGATCAAATTGGCGTAGGTTAAGAGACCTCTTTTTGCTGTAACTTTGAAAAGTTCATAGGTCGTGGATCATATCACCAATTTAGACTTGCCTTGCTGCTGGCTCCAGCTCTGCTTCCTGCAGAGGGTAATTCATACTCCTTCACAGCAAGTTGTAGCGTAGGAACCAGCTAAAGGGGACTGACCCTTTAGTGCATGGAGAGAAGGATTGCCAGTGTTGTGAGGAGTTTGTCTGGGCAAAATTTGCTGGATGAAATCATGGTTGTATGGCTTAATGGCTTGTACCTATCCTGTGCTGAATATCTGAGCATCCTCTTTCAGCCCGACCATGACAAGACAGAACTTTTTTTGCTATCTAGGAATCCCAGCAGACAGGGGATACAACTCCTAGGTTTGCCACAAAAGAGACGTATCCTAACATCGAGTTACTGTTCAGTAAGCATCATTGAATGTTGCATGGTATGTTGCTTTTCTTTTCAGCAAGGCTAGGATATCTGCTATTTTCCAAAGGACCATTACTGAATTCAGTGCAGAGAGGCTAAGAAAGCAGTTATTGATGCTCTAGTAGTCCTGTGTGGGGAGAGTTGATGGTTTCACTTATTGGTAACTTTTCTGATGACCTCAGTAAATGTGATGGAGTTCTCTGTTTGATTTAGGTGGCTACTCTTATTTTGTTGAAGGGGGTTTATTGACTAGTTTCTATGAACAAATTTCATCCTAACATTTGTGATTTCATCAAACAGATCAGAAAAGTGGTTGGTAATATGAATAGTCTGGTATATTATCTGCTAAATAAATAATAATAACAACAATATTTTTATCAGTCATTCATATTACAAATTATCTCAATTTATTCCTAGGACTTGGAAGAATTTTGCTTCAGATTTTGCATAAACCATTTAACTGTTGTTACACAAACTCAAGGCTTTGCAGAAATGGACCACGACCTCCTGAAAAACTTCATTAGCAAAGCAAGCAGAGTGGGAGCATTCCGAAACTGAGTTCTGACTACTACCAAGCTGAAGAGCGTGTTCACTTACCTCCTGGAAATACTTCTCCTTTGGAGAACTTCTCCATGGTCAGAATGTGCAGTGGTTTGGAAAGAAAGTCTCAGTGTCCATCAGCTTAGGAAATGTGTAAAAGTCCACAAACATGTAGGTTTTGTAAAGATGGCTACAGCATAGATGTGTGGTAACTGTTCAGTGCCAACAGCCAGAAAAATCTAATGCACAAAAATCTCATGCAGTAACTGCTCTTTCCCACTCAAAGTCAAGCAAACTAAGCTATCATTATCTGCTCTGTCTTGTTTGATTTTTTAATCTTTTTTTGTTCTTTTTTGAAACAATCTGCATTTGGATTTTATGAGACAGTAACCTGTTTGCTGCTGAAACTTTCATAGTGTACTTGTATCTCCACAGTAAGTTAATGTGCCATTCTGGGCTTCTTTTTGTCTGGTTTATCATCCAGTGAAGGTACAAATTTGGTTTTCCGAACATATGATAAAGTAATATAAATACTTAAGGGTGAGAGGCTTTCAGACTGGTAAGAGGATATATCTCAGTTGGTGTTTATTTGGAGTTTATTTATGAGGAGCTTCAGCAGGGTATTACAGCTTTGAGTTTCCAGCGTTGGTGTCCATTGTTTAGACAGAATGAAAATAATCTCCCTTTCCATTACACCAAACACAGCTCTTGGCACCCCAGTGGGCCAGGAAGTATTCACCATATTTGTCTGGATGTAAATGGTCACGCTATGAGTTTTACTACTGAGAAAATCATTTATTTGCAAACCCAAACAAAATTTCAAGAAAATTAAGTTCTGCTTGAGATTTTTTTATTCCTGTCTTGCCATCTGTCCCAAGATAGATCATCTTCAGAAAAATGGAGAAAAAGGTGGTTTTGAAGCCGTATCATGGGCCTTAAGAGTGAAACTCACATTAGTTTCCACATGTCAATAGACACCTTGTCCAAATACATTGTTTCAGGTTCTCCTTTGGTCAGTGCTGCAAGGTGACCATACTATCTAGCTTACAGGCCTGTTTAGGGGAGAGGAGTTGCCCTGAGGACATGCCACTCTCCCATCACTGATCATCGATGGCTAAGGTAGGGTAGATGCTTCATTTCTAACTGACTGAAGTGAGTTAAGATGAAAACCCACCCAGTGGAAGGTTTGCTCCGTTACAGAAAATGTGGAACTCATGGAGCATTTACTTGAATTTTCTAACAGGTAACTGAATTAACCCCGACACTTTGTTTCTCTTAAAATTTTGACTGAGTAAAGTGACTTTAAGTTCCTTTTGCAATATTTCACAAATGAGGAAAACAAGAAGCTGGATGACCAGGCTCAATACACTTATATAGTCATGTGACCTTCCTGCACATCACTGCTGTTCCACTGAATCCTTCAGTGACTTTTCTAATCCTCAGATGTGGTTTCTAAGAACCTAATTCCCTTAAATGATCACATCCTCTAAAGTAGAAATAACTGTTTACTGTATTGGAGGCTTATTTCTAAAACAGTCCTGTTCTTTGAGGAGAGCTAGGAAAAGAAGCACCACATAATCAGAAAAGAAGATGAGAAGTAATGAGTATTGCCCCTCTTCAGCTCAGACCCTGTGGGTGAGTTGGAAGGGTGAAGCATGCAGACAGCAGGATTTACTTAGGAAAAGGGTGATGAGCATATATTTTTGAAAATGTTGTGGTAAATATTTGCTTGTGTTTGAAACATTTGCTTCAGACTCTCACTAGAAATATATTTGATCATCTACTGCTAACAAGCACATTCTGCCACCCCCTCAGTGATTAGTACAACTTCCTCCAGCAGCTAAGTCCATACTTCAGCAGCTGTGTATTTTGTATTAAAACAGAAGTGGTCAAAACCTTTCCAGTACCTAATGCAGTTTCACTGAAACCACAGCTTTGCTGGGGAAAGAGATCAGTTTTGTTAAGTTTGTGTTGAAGAGCCCTTGGTGCCAGTACAGAAGTAGAGCCTAATGCAGACAGTAAAACAAGTATCATGGTAGGGCACAATTTTACTGCAAACCTTGTGTGCTACAGCCTAGCACTGACCATACCAAAGCACACACACAAGGTATTCTGTGTAAGCCAAGGCTGCATATCCCTGGTTAAGCCTGGGATGGCTGAAGTTTCCCCCTTTCAGTTCTGGGCACATGAACTGCCAGACACCTGCCAGCATTTCCTCAGCCACAGCAGCACACAGAACAAGGGTGTACCACCACAGCCCAGCCTTTGGGCAGCAGGTTGTACCAGACCTGTCCCACACAGATGGCATTATGCTGACACACAGCCAGTCTCACTCAGAAATGGAACCAGCTGGGCACCTGGCCATTCCATGGTCACTCCAGCCTTTCTAAGACATGCTGTAAAAAGTCTCTGCAGATGTTTCTGTTGTTTTATTTAAAGAACCAAACAGAAACTGTAAATGTGAAATTACGTTTTTCTGACTCAAAACCTAATCAAAAACATTCTCTGGCACCCTGGTGACACTACTCCATGGAATGATAGCACTGGAGAGGGATCTCACTCTCCTGCATTGGCTCAAGTTCTTAACAGAGTAGCTGAACACTTACTGCAATCAAAATGGCATGCTGCCTAAAAATGGCATTTTTGGCTTAATATAACCAATACTGCAATTTTTTTTCCAATTTATTTCCTTCTTGCTCATGATTTCCAACTGACTGTACACATTAAAGCCTAGTTGCAATTTCAGAGTAATTGACAAGCCTGTAATTTTGAGAAAAAGCATCTCTGGACTGAATGAGGGTGATCCTAAAGATCCAGTGTGTCAGTGCTGGTGTTCATACATGCCATTTGTATCATCTGACCTGGCTGTGATAGTGTTACATTTATAGAGACATTTATTTATTTAAGTTTTTTACTTTCATTGCACGCACTTTCCTGGGCGCTTAAAGGTCAATGTTTAAAAAAAATGTACTGCCTTAGGTGGTTAATTGTGGACACTTGTATGTAAATGTGTGCTTGAAAGCAAACCATGGGACATTTCAGCAGAAATTTGGGATGCGTTTCATCATTGTGAGATAGTCTGCAACAAACTTGTTTGTGGATCTTGCAGGTTAAATCACTTAATACAATTAAGTATTCTGTTTTAGGGCACCACAGACAAAAGTTACTTATTAAAAATTGAAAATATGGTCAAGCATAAACTGTATCTGGGGTTTAAATAATGAGCAGTGTTCCACTTTGCAGAGAGGGAGTCAAATGGAATTTGAAAGGAAATGACAGGGGGACGATCATTTAAAGGGTCTCCTAAGTTACTGAAGCTAAAAGTCAGCACTGCACTGTCATATAGTACCTACCTGTAGTTTTGTTACAATGCCTGATAACTACATAAACTGCTGTTTTTGTATGACCTGAACAATTTCTGTGGGCGCTCCTTGTAAAACAAAGCATTTACTTACCACACAGAGGCATAGAGGATTAATTGTCCAAAGGAGGGCAACAAAGGTGGTGAAGGGCCTTGAGGGGAAGCCGTACGAGGAATAGCTGAGGGCACTTGGTCTGCTCAGCCTGGAGAAGAGGGACTGAGGGAGACCTCATTGCAGTTAGAGCTTCCTCGTGAGGGGAAGAGGAGAGGCAGGTACTGATCTCTTCTCTGTGGTGACCAGGCACAGGACCCGAGGGAATGGTTGAAATTGTGTCAGGGGAGGCTTGGGTTGGATATTAGAAACAGGTTCTTCATTCAGAGGTGGTTGGGCACTGGAACAGGCTCCCCAGGGACGTGGTCACAGCACCAAGCCTGGCAGAAGTCAAGAAGCATTTGGACAACACTCCCAGGCACATGGTGTGACTCTTGGGAATGGTCCTGTTCAGTGCCAGGAGTTGAACTTGATGATCCTTGTGGGTCCCTTTCAACTCAGCATATTCCGTGATTCTGTAATGATGTAGAAAATTTATAGCCTGAATGTGAATATATGTTTTGATTTTTTGTTTCTTTATAAACTTACCTGGTTTAATAGACCATTAATAAAAATGCCATAATATTTAAAAGAATATGAGTGGGATTTTTTCCTTTCTTTTCAGTAAAAATGAAGAAGGTTTGATGTGTGTAGACTGAGTTGACTTTGTAGTTAATAAACTAGATAATATTTCACAGAGGTACCTTAAAGACTGCTTGTGCTCTTCAGGAAATCACTAACACCAGATAACACATTTGTAAGCTGGAGAACTGATGCAAGTGTGTAATACCTTTCAAAGAAATTAATGCCCTAGTGACTTACTGATTAATAAAATGGTCCTCAAAACACCAATCATTGTTTCTTAAGCAAATGCACATTATGACCAGCTTGTTACATTTTAAAATATTTCAGCTTGTACTTTGCACTGGTATCACACAGCCATAATCTTCTCCAACTGTTTCATATTTGACATAGGTATCTTCCTTCAGCCACTCCCATACTTGAAAACGTGCAGTTTTACACATTCCCTATGGCTGTTCCAGCACCTGTGAGGAACTTGCTGCTACTACTACAGCTCTTCTATGCCTAAGCACAAAATTCTTCACTTGCAAGTCAAATACAGGGATCAAGAAATAAGTTCCCATGACATTTAAGAACAACAGCATTTAGAAACACTGGACAGCAGAAAGAGATTAAGGTACAAAACAGCAAATGAGGAGGCTGGGAATCAGCTCATCAGTCTTCAAACGGCTATACAGTCAAGCCAACAGATTAAATTCCCTTGGGAATCAACAGACAGAAACAGGCCTTTCCAAGATGCAATTCACCTGTTCTCATCTTACACGTAGGGCTTAGGCAGAGACATATTTTCTCCAGAAACTTATGTTTCTTCACAGCGATTATCACTTGGCCAGTGCTGTAATGCTTGCCATGAGGCACCTAAAATGCCCATCATACTTTGTGTCCAACTCCTCTGCTGGGAATCCTAATTTTCTTTTTTCCTAGAACACAGTTTCAGTATTCCAGACCATTTTTAGTAAAAGGTCTCACTCTAAGAAAAGTGCTGTTAAACATAGTAAGATTTCTATATCTGATAAAAATCCCTTAGTTTCAATACACATTTATTTTCATATATATCTGTTTAAAAATATGACTCTGAAAAAATTTTTTTTGAGGGGGCAGGAATTGGCAAGCCAGTCAGTACACTTTGTGCCCTAAGCATTGTCCTGAATGCTGATGCTATGAACATCCCTGCAAGCTCAGCAGTGTCACGGGTTGCAGGCACCTCTGGACTCTTAAGAAAGCAGGGACAAGGAGCCTATGCGGCTGATGTCACAGCCAGACACCAAAGCCATGGTGGCTGACACTGGAGCTTGGCACCGGGCTATTTCCAGCAGTTTGGAGAGCAAAGGAATTGCTTATGAAAAGCAGAGTGGTGCAATCATACAATACGCTGAGTTGGAAGGGACCTGTGAGGATCATTGAGTCCAACTCCTGGCCCTGCACAGGACACCCCAACAATCCGACCACGTGCCTGAGAGCATTGTCCAAACTCTTCCTGAACTCTGTCAGTCTTGGTGCTGTGATCACTTCCTTGGGGAGCCTATTCCAGTTCCCAACCACTCTCTGGGTGAAGAACCTTTTCCTGATATCCAACCTAAACCTCCCCTGACTCGTGATGGGAACACTTCTAGATGCAGACACCAATCTCCAGAAAGACCACGCAAGGGCCATGACGGTGACCTAGACCATGATACAGGCCTGCATCTTTCAGCACTACCAATGGTAATGCTACCCCGAAGTCTAGTGAGAATAATTCCAGAACATGCCATGGAAACCTCTGAAGGTAACCACAAGACCAACAGTGCAACTCTTTGGACCTCTGCATCCAAAGGGGATTCCCTGGAGATGGAGTGACCTCTGCTTGTACCAGCTGCAGTCATAGTGGAAGTGTGATACAGGAGGACATCATTAGCATATCAAGTCACCTTCTCATTTGGTAAAAGAAAATTACTGACTATAAATCTTTTAAAAGCTATTTTATTTATCTTGAAAGGAGAGAAAACTGATTAGTTGTATAAAATATTATCATACCTTTGATGTAAAGCCTTCAGTCTGTTTGACCAAAAAAATACATTGTCACAGTAAAGAAATAATGAATCTTTTTAGATACTGGACTCTGTATCCTCCCCCTAGCCAAAGGAAGAACCTTGACTAGTGTAACAGAGCTTACAGTCAGTGCACCCCAATGTTAACATACATTCTGTCTGCAAAACTCTGCAAAAAGTGAGAAAATAAACATAGGGTACTCTTGAAACTTCTGTACATTTTTCAGGAAGAAAGCTGAAGCTGTGCTGAGTCTAAAAAAAACCCTCAATATTATTTTAAAATTCATTTATATATCAGTGTGCTGCTCGTAGAATTTTTATTAGCTCTAGGATTAGCTTCAAGTCAACACTAGAATGGGTCTATAAAACATCCTACTCTTAAGTGCTCTAGGGTCAGCTAAACAACCTGTAAATAAGCTACCTGAAGGAGATGTTGGTTCAGAACATTTGTGTCATGAATAGCATGCTTTTCTACTGTAACTGTTCTTAATTTAAGTAGCTGCAAAAGCTAAATTTCATAAAAATGGGTCATTTAAAGCAAGACATTTGCTTATATTTCAATCTACTGGAAGGAAAATGTGCTTTTGTTACCTGGCTATTTTATAAAACTTTTTCATCGCAAGAAAAATTCCAGTATCTGAATTAGTAACTTACAAATACAAAAGATGACAAAAAGTCTTGAGTCGGTTTTTCTTTTTTGCTAGTTGCAACCATTCACAAGTTGCCCAATTAACTGCCTTTTCAGTAAAAAAGGCAGACTGATTTTCCCAGTGTGGGTTCACCACATTCAGCTTTTGTGCAGATGCTGCAGTAAGGCCAATGGAAGATGTTCTGTGCTTGTAGAGACCAGGCTACTCTCACCTGGTACCCAGCCAGAGACACAGCTTTCTGCTGCTTCTCCAGCTGTTTGGCTTGGCTACAGCTAGGTGGAAATTTGAAGAAATGGAGAAAATTCTACATCATTAGAATTTTGAATTTTTATATGTACCAGGTGGGGTTTAAGTTTGGTTGTTTGGCTTTTTTTCTTTTAATACTTGGAATTTTCCAAGATAAGAAAGTGCACATCAATTACTCTGCATTTGGGAAGAAGATTCAGCTACTGATTCTCTATAGGATTCTGGGATTCATATTCCATGAAATTCAAACTGATGGACAAGTGTAACTGCCCTCTGAAATTACACTGGGGTGAGAGCTGGGGAAGGAAAACTACCAGAACTACCAAGTACTGTTTTCAGCAGTATGGCTACATAATGAGTTCACTTTGAATTCAGACTGTATTTCTGAAGTGATGCCCTGACTCCACAAGGCCTACAACTGCTGTCCAGTTTAAGGTAACTGGAATTTGATGCTCTAATTATGTATAGAGACAGGAATTTTTGCAGTATCTGGCCCCTCATTTTCAAAATATGCAAGTAATGAAAATCTAAAAATCAAATTTAAGAAACAAAATTAGTGCATTTCAAATCATTCTAGCAAATATTTCATCTTTAGACAGAAATAATTCAATCCAAGGAGACTGAACTGGCTTATATCAGTAATGCTGCAACAGGAAATTCAGAAACCTTGCAAGTCTGTTTTTAAAATCCTCAAAATTATATAAATTAAATTCAGTGGCTTACATTGTATATATGCTACATCAAGGCAAAGTATCATGAAAAACATTTAACAATTTAAAAAGTACAAATGCTTTAAACTAGCAGTTTGGAATAAAAAGCAACTAAAAAAGCAACTCTATTAATGAAGACTGTAAAACAAAAACAATCTAAGAGAGCTGACTGTGCAGCCCCTGGTCCTGAGAAGAATCTCACTTTTCTTCACTGGCTGAGGTATCATTTCCATCATTCAGCTTCTGCTTTTGCATTCTTGTTCGAGTAGATGCTACAAAAAATGACAACAAAGAAAAAGAATGAAATTAAGTATTTTCTTCATAATTATTGTAAAATTATTGATGGATTATTGTAAAAATTTGTAATGACACAGAGTAGAAGTACACTATTCCATCGTAAATAAACCAAATCCCTCATTATAAAATAAACACCTTATTCTGCACTGTTTCAGCAACTCTTGCTCAATCTCGCACATCTTATGAAATTCCTTCCACCTTGTTCACTCAAATTCTCATTGTTTCTGTATCCTCACTGTGTCTGTTTTCATCCTCGAGGTGGGCAGATGGTCTGCATCACATAGGGAATCTTGCCCTGTTACCAGGAAGATGCTGTGGGCTGAACAGTGCCAATATCCCAGAGCCAGCCAGGAAATTCCTTTTCCCCTCAGTGACACACAGTAACACCAAATGGACATGAGACAGAACTCTCCTTCTTAACCTCTGCCACAAGTAATCACTGAAATATTTCCCCTACCTTAAAATAAAGGAGAGGTGCCCGGATCCACACTCATACTTAACTTGATGAGCAAGATAAAGAGTTTTTAATGGGCAAATCCACTCAGCTACAGAGCTCAGATTCCATCAAAGAGTGAGAATGCCTGGTCAGACCAAGTGTGCTCCTTCTTGGGAGCAGAAAATACAATTTACTTGTGAGGGTGGGGCAGTTTTGCTTTTGATAAGTGAAATTTGAGTTTCATTTGAAAAAAGAGAAAACCGATAGAAATGCTGATCCACGGTAGAAGAAAAAGCAGTCTCAGACATTTTAGTATAAAAGACAGCAAAGCAACAAGTAGAACTACATGCCATTTTCCTGTGTACATAAATTTCCATTTTGTAGTCTGTATTTTTACAAAAACCAAGCAAGTTACCCAAATGACATCAGTGTTGAGCAATGTTTTCATCTGAGTGGACCCAAACAGTTTCATCCAAGGCCCTCACTGTTGTGCAGTTTATGAGGAAAATAATACTCACTCATTTCTGCAAGCTTTTGTTGGAACTTGGATTCCTGAGGGAGGTGTTTGCTGCAGACAGAAAGCATATGATTAAGTTAAGAAAAATAACTCTTCACCCTTGTAACCTAAACTTTAAATTGAGGTTAGTTCATGTCAGAATTATTGCCTTCTCTTGCAGGCACTGAATAAATCCTTCACTTGTGATATCAAAGTGTCTTACTGAGAAGCACGATGCTACCGTCCCTCATAGAGTTATTGAAGTTCACAAATTAACACAAATTAGGATATCAGAAAGAAGATAGAATGGAAAGCCCCAAGAACTAAATATAGGATTACTGAATATATAATATAAGATTACTGAAAACACAAGATTACTGAAAGGCCAAGGACAATCTCTCACCTTCCATCTGCTTCATCTTGCCCCTCTATATCGAAGCGCAGCCTCTTCAGTGGCTTCGGAGCAGCACTGACCTCTGCGCTGCGCTTCAGCTGGCAGTCACTGTTGCCCAACATCTGGTTTATTTTTTGAAACTTCTCAGAAGTCTGAAGTGACAAGAAAATACAGAAAGAATTGCCAACAAATCCTGAAAACAATGCCAACTTTCCAGATTATTCACCAAAACAAAAAAAAAAAACACCAAAACCATCAGGAGTTCTAAAACTCCTAAAACTCTGAAGTTTTAAGAACTCCATCTTCTGCCAAAGCAACTAAAATAAACTGCAACACATTTTAAAAGTGAAGTCTGGATATTTGAAAGGAATTAACAGAACTTCTCTATAATTACTATATTAAATTAGACACACTCACTGGCCAGGTCTAGAGATGTGAGCAGACTATCCCATTCCTCCAAAAGTTACTTGCATTTAAGCCCAGACATTAAAAATATTAAAACTCACCCCAAATGATTCTCCAATTGACACCAAAATTCTGCCAAATGAAGAAGAGAAGTGTTTAATATTAAGCCACATTTAACAATGACAGAAGCATCCACTGATTTGTAGAGCTTAGCATGCGGCATTAACAAGGTCCCTTCCTCTCTCTCTGCATTAACAGTGCAAATCCATACTGTGCTTCACAGTGAGATGTTTCTCTTTGGGCCAGTGAATGCTGATCACCAAAGCAACTGTATCACACAGACAGAAATGAAATTGTGGCTTAGAAGACTGAGAGGACCCCACAGTCTGTCCCTCATCAGCAGGAAGACCCTTCAGTGATGGGTATGCAGACAATCTTCCCTTCATCTTTAAGTTTTTGCTAATCAAAACCATGCAGGACTTCAACATGAAATACACAGCAACATTTAAACTTTGGTACACAGTGGGCCAGATGCACTGGCACTTGCTTGATCCTAATTTAAAAAGCCACTGGCAACTGGCACATTTGCTGTCATCCTTGTCTGCTAAGAACTAGTGACCAACACTTACAAATGTTCTGTTCAGCCAACTAAATAAAGATTATGTTCCAAAAAACTATTTTCCCTTTGAACAAGCTTACAAAGCTCATCTATGTTTTTCAGGAGTGTGATCCAGAGTCAAAGCCAAGAACATTTAAGCAACTAGGTCAGGAAACTCCCCTTTGGGTGGGTAAAAAAAAAAAAGAAAAAACAACCAACAAAAAACTCCTTAAGCACAACAGAAAAGCACTGAAAGATGCATAAATGCTCCACACACAGGACACAAACTTTTAACCAGGAAAGATGCAATAGCCACAAACTACTGACAAACCAGACTGCAGTTTCCTAATTTGCTTTGACTAAAATCCCCCAAATACCTTTAATTTAGTCAAGGAAATGCTTGTCAACAACCTACCGTGACCTTGGAGTCATCTTTGTGGGTGACTGAAAACCATCAGAGAACTTGTATGGGCTCTTCAAAGGTGAGATGTAGATGTTATTGCCAGCAGGGACACGCCGAGGAGAGTTGGAAAACTGGTAAGGGCTGCGAGGAGCATGTGGGATAGGCGACAGAGTGGGAGGCTATAAAAATAATAAAATAATCATAAGGTTTTATTATCTATATATTTCTAGCCCATTGAATAATGAACAGAGTTAATGGCTTACCCTGTTGGAAGCATACTGCAAAATGTTGGTTTTCAGCTTCTGCATAAACACTAAGTTGTAGAAGACTATAATGGAGTCGTATTGTTCTTCCCGGATAAGGACACGTTTGAAAGTCTGCATAGGGTGAGAAAATCATGTAGAGATTGAAAAAAGGAAGGAAAATTTTACACTGGACAAACCCATGACGCTATTCATAATGTCTATGTTAGATAATAGCTAAGATGGCACATAGATTGTATGCAAACCATTGAAACTACTATTTAGAACTGTTTTAAACTGTTGGGTTTTTATTCCAAACGTGTATGAACAACAGTGGAAGCATCTGCTTCATTAACTGGCACAGCCCCTTAGTGCAAACACTGTTCTAACATTTTCCAAATTTAAGCTCCATTTACTTTTACAGACACAGGTGTCAAAAAGTCTAGACTACTGTGAGCGCCTTGGAAGGCTAAAAACTCATAACTGACCTGATGTGGATGAAATAGTTCTATAGGCTTGGAGACAAAAGTCTGGAGTTTATCCACAAACACAGTATGAGAAATTCTGCTACTCAAAGGATGCCTGCAGTTCCTGCAACTGGTGAGGATTTTTCTATTGATTTAATTACTGTGTTGTGCAAAAATTTCAGTATAGTAAAAGCTCCTATGAAAAAAGGAACTTCTTAATGTTAAAATTAAGCCTGCAACTTTAATACATACACACTTGTTTGATCTATAACCATATATCTCTATTTGATATCAAACCATATTTCTGTTGAAAGCTTCTGTAGAAAGTTTTCTACTTCTCTTCCCTTAATGCTCCATGGAAAGTTATATAACTCCTAAAGGAACTTGTGTTATTTTTGAAAATCCTATTAGCTCTAGATACAAATCTTTCATCTAGTCTCCAAATAGAACCATAAACCATTATTTTAGTACCTTTAAAAAGATGGAATGAAGTTTGTTTTCTGAGGAGTTACCAAACTATTTATGCAAGATGTTTAAGAGATATTTAGCATTAGAGTCAGTTTTCTCCACAAAATAGAGATGCAGTGAAGCAGAAGTTTTCTTTTGCATGTTCAAGTGTAGTTTGTTTTATTTTTATTTCAGAGAGACATAATTAGTTTATAACATTTCTATGGAGCAATAACATTTAAGAACTTCCATACCTCTTGATTTGTGTTGCAAAGCTCCTTGTATGCCGAAACTATTATTTTAAATCGAAGGTCTACATTCTTTACTTTGCATATGCCATACATGGAACACATCATGATCTATTAAAGAAACAATACAAGGCAGCTGAAAATGCAGGAAACTAATTCAGCGTCTTCATTTCAAGTTAAGAAATAAGCTTTCTATTACTGATTGTGTTCTGTAAACTAGCATGCAATTCAACTTCATAAGAACTCCCAGAAGTCAACTACTGTTACCTCTATTTCTGCATGACAATAGTATCTTCTCAAACTCATTTCATATGCTGCAATTTGAGGGTAACAAAACATTTATCGACCACCCAATGTTGTCTTCCCAAAGAAAATAATTATTTTATTATGCAAATTATTAGCAATTGTAGTGTGTCTTCATTATTTTAAAAGTAGATGAAAATGGTATTTGACAATGCCATAGTAACTGCCAGTGCTTAAAAACCTGAGATGATAGACTTCAGTCTAAATTAAGTTCTCCTTTCAGTGAACAACAGAGAAATAAAAACTTAGAGTACAAGTTCTAATGGCTAAAGAGTGTGTAAGAAACATTTTGTTCAGGAGAGTCTTTTTAAACTTTTTAAAACTTTTTTGTTCATGTTACCTGGTCCAAGTGCCTGTCTCTCATTAGCTCATACTCATTTTGCAGTGTGTGCTGGAAGAGGGTCCAGATCAAGGATTCCAGGTCAGGATGATCCGAGAGAAGCTGAAGGAACAGGATATGTAGCCGACGATAGGCCAGTAGAAACACTGCAGAAACAAAGAAGAAAAATAAACTGGAATTGTAGTAACAGGAGTATACAAAATCAAAGGAATGCAATGGAGGATGGACAGCAATTGAACGTTCACCCTCTCCAGCTACAAAAACTAGAAGACATCAAAAGAAGGTAGTAGAAGCTAGGTTCAAAATAAATAGAAAAGATACTTCATACAAGAGACAGGGGACACGTGGAAGGCTACATCAAATGTGTATCTGTGTCAATTCACAAAGAGCCTGAACATGCATTTGCAACACGAATCTGCTGAGAGTTACTAAAGCGATACACTGAAAAGGTTCAGAAAAATCCCTGAGCTGGACAAACTGGAAGCTTGGGAATGCATTCAGGGGATGCACCATCCATGCTTGCCCAGTTCTTCAGTTTCTCATGACATCTTTTTATGGTTACTGCGAGGAAAAGGATGCCATGACAGAAGAACCCTCCATCTGAGCCCATATGGACATTCTTCCAGTCAGTAGATAAGTTTTCACTTCAAACTTGCAGTGTGCAGAGCACACCCTAATGGGTGCTGGCACCTGCTGGCACCATTTTACCATTTCCTGTAGAGGGTTTGCACACTTTACAGATTCTACAATGATCTTTTAAGAAATGTTGAGCACCAAAACCCCAAACTTATAAAGAACAAGAGATAACTTTGCAAATGTCAACACATACAGAAGCAACAAACCTTTTTTGTAGAACAGAGAGAGGGAGGTAGATTTTTGTGGTTTCTGTGTTTGGGGGCTCGCAGTAGGTTGAGCATTTGGAGTGGAATTAGCACTTGGAGAAGGTCCAGATGCTTTCTTCTTAGGAGATCTCACAGGAGAAAGATAGCTGGAGATTCAACAGATAGTAAGCACTTAACATCACAGGATAAAAGAACAATTTTATATGAATAACACTTGCAGGAACTCTTCTCTCTTCCCCATTAGAAGAAATTAACTACTATTGCAATCTGTTATGCCCAATACCTGATACAGAGACTTACTTATTCCCAGGCAAATATTCCCTGCAGTTACAGGTTTGATGGGTCTTAGAAAAATATGTTTCAGCATTTGATTTAAATTTTTATGAGTAATAAACATCTGCAAATACAGCAGTTTAACAAAATCTAAGTACCAAGCCTAACCAGTAGGAAAACAGAATACAGTTAGATTTAAATTTTAAGGGTGATACTAACTTAGTATTTTCTTAGGTCTCAGGCATACATGTCACTTACAGGTCTGCAGCAGTGTGATTATGTTGGAAAGGTGTATTGGGAGTAGAATTGGCCTCAGGCTGATCAGTTTGGCCTTCTCGTTCTTTTGACTGCCTGATAAGATCAAACAGAGGTGACCCCTAGAAAAAGTAGAGAAATACTACATTATACTAGGAATAGACAACCACTCTAAATCAATTTTGTTCCTTCTTCTGTAAAAACAACCACCAAAATACAATCCTCAACAGAAGAGTAAAGTTCTAAAGTACTTCAGAACACTCATATTTTGCCAGATAAATTTCAACCTCTTAACTGATAAATTTTAACTATTAAATACACCAAACACTTCTTTTCTTGATTCACCAGCAATCCAATTAGATATAGGCTAACTGCAGATTTGAGACACAGTTGTATCCTGGAGTCCCTTACTACTTCCTGTTAAATAGGCATTCCTCAGAAGAAAAGCAAATAATACAAGAAAATACATTAAATGTCACATTTCAAAAAGTAACAAAAACAAATAAACCACAAAAAGAAACACCAAAATAAACAAACAAAACCCCAGCAATCCACAAAAACAAACACATCAACCCCAAGAAACAACCAAAGGAAAACTCAACCCACCGGTGACCCAAAGTTACCGCTGTACCTGCTGTCAATCCATTTCTACTACAGCATCTACCCCATATTTTGCATATCATAATGTACAAACCATGGTCATAACTCATTTAACTGCACTGGGGACTATATGATCTCTGCAGTATCACGTTCCAGAGCCACCTGGAACAAGTGTTTAAGTGACTCTGGATATATGAAGTCTCTGCCCTCATGGCCAAAAACAAAAACCATTTTGATTTGAGGTTAATTATCAATACTTTAGGCAAGGCAGCTGGAATACATCTGAAACTGAGAGCCTGAAGTAGGAGGTAATGCAGAGAGAATGTAAGTGGAATGGAGAAGGTTCTGGGTAAAGCAACAACAGCACTTCTGTTGATGTTAGTAATAAATAGTAGTCTTGTAGCAACAAAATTTCAGGCTGCTTTTGTGCTATACACAGAGTAGAATTATGCTGAGACAGAAAGACTGCATGGGAAAATATTTAAGCACCGTATTTATAATTAATTTTGAAAACACAGGGCTGCTGGCTTCTAAGCTTTTTGTTTAAAAATTCTTTGAACAGGAGACTCATCCCTGAGCACAATGTTGCTCTCAACAGTGCAGCATCAGAACTCTGAAGTAACAGAGAAACATTTGATTAGTAAATATGTACCTTCTTGGAAGGGGGAAGCAGTGTCCATAGAACTGAGGATGAAGCAGACAAAACCAGACATTCAGCATTTTCCTCAAATGATCTCCCCAAAAGACAGCAGTAAAATCTGTCAGCTCATTGCTTTGTACCCAAAGCATCATCCAACAGTCCATGGTCTGTTTGAGCTTACAAATACATGTTACTAATACTAAAATGTGATGGCACAGATGACAAATCTGTAGCTACAAACAGGAGCACAGCACACATGTAAAGCATGCAGCATCACCTGGCTAAGGCAACAAGAAATGGCCTAGTAAAACTAGCCTAGACTTACGAGAATTACAACTGGTAATAGACATTTCTCATTTAGACTTATTTCTAAAAAAACCCAACACTTTTCTTCTGAAATGCATCAAATAAAAACTTGGAGCAACAAGATAAGAGTGATGGGATTTATGATTTTTCACACTGTGCAATTTTTAAATTATGATTTTGGCAATACTGGAGCTGTTTCATCCGTAACAGAAAAAGCATCAGTTACTGATTCATAAGCATATAGTTATTTCTCCATCATTTTTCAACCAATTCAGCTCTTGGGCTGGTCTGCATCATTTTTTTTCCTGCATTTAGCAGTGCGCTCACTTCTCACTTGTTTCTCTCAGCTTTGGACTTGCTGGAAATGCAGACACATGACCTTCTCCCTTTCTCATTCTTATGGCCTCTTCTTTTTATTATTCCCACCACCACTTCACTATGTTCCAAAGAATCCAAGTTTCTTTCCCAGAGCAATCACTAATTCATTGCTGAGATATTCTGATTAAGAGTGAACCCTGCCTCATTAATTTCACATTTTAGCTATTAATGGCTGGGTAACTACTGTTTTTAATGAAGTATCAGTAGGAGGAAAAGGGGTTGATACAGGGGAATGAGAGGTCTAATAACAGAAGCAAAAGTTACTATTTTTCAATTAGCATTTGAGACCAGCAGTTTCAGGTCCTCTCTCAGCCCTGCTCGAATTTTTACTATTCTAAGTGTGGTTTCCTTAGATAAAGTGAGGGGACACAGCAGCTTGCTACCCATGGACGGGAAATGCCTGCTTTTGCATCATTTCCACTCCTCCTCTTCTACCTGCCAGCCTCAACAATCAGTCAACCTCCACATAAGTCAGCCTGATGCACTAATCCAGAAGAAACTTAACAGAGAAAGCAAACCCAGATTTACGTCTACTTTGCAAAGAACCAAAAGCAGAGCCAGAACAAGCAGTAAGAACAGGCAGGGCAGCAACACCACAAAGGCTGAAGAAAAAGCAAAAAAGCTCAGAAACAAAGTACAAGATGTCCTGCATTTACTAACAACAGCCTTGTTCCAATAAGCTGATTAGCAAGCAAAATTTTATCTGACAGGATGTATGAAACATACTGCTGCTTTTCATCAGTTAGATGTGCTACAGTCAGCAAAAGGATATTCTTTGAGTAGAAACTTCACCTTACAGAGAGCAAGATACAGCGAGTCTAATATTTTTTGGCTCCCACAAATACTAATTGACACCACGGTTAAAAACGTGGCAAGACAAACAGAGTGTTGCAACCCAGCTGGTCCCAGCAGCGCAGAGCTGCCAGCATCAGCAATGGCAGGATGTGAGAGAGCCTGATTCAATGTGTGCCCTTGGGCAAACCACAGCTGTGTCACCTACAGAGACTGCACAGACTTTGCCAGCCCTGCGGCTGCACAAGCGGGAAAATGTTAGTTTTCAGACCTGGTGACATTTTTGTTTCATGTCAACCTTCCCCTCAGACTTCAGGTGCAGCCCTCTGTGCTGCAGGGAGCCCTAGCTGGTACCTTCTCAAATGCATAGTTGGGAGGAATAGGTGCTACACTGACAAGGCTGGGGCCTCACTAGAAAAAGGGTGCTCATAATGTAGAATTAGAGAGACAAGTTTTCTCAAATGCAACTACCCCCTATCCTGCAAAACTGATGGGTTTAATTACAACCTTGTCTCCCTTTATATTTACACATGAAAAATACTTCTGTTCAGTGAATTCAAATCACATTGTGCAGCTTGCAGGCAGTTTCCAAGCTTACCAGAGCAAACTTCAGCTTCAGTTCCACTAATTGATATTCAACACTCAAATAAGAGAAGTATAACACCGTTAACCAGGCAATTGCCAGTCCTCTAAGTAACAGTCACAAAAGAACTTTAACCCCCAGGACAAGCTTAATGGAACAGGAATGTTTATCAAGAACTTGTTTCTAAAGCAATGCTATTCACGTTATCTTTTACCAATTTTATATTGATTTTTACAGCTTTTAAGCAGCACTCGAGGTGTACAGGTCACCTCCAATGCATTCCTTTCACATGAAAGCAGATTTGCAGTTTTTAATGCTCAGTAAGTCATTAACGTTACTTACTAGATGCAGCCACAGAATAAATTTCACTAATTAAGTGAAATGCTGCTTTCCATTTGAGATTTCCCTGTGATGGCTACAGAAACCTCATTTTATTAGTATAAAAAGGGAGAAAGCAATGAAAGCGTAAAATTTCTCAGGGTCAAAAGGCCATTGGCATCACAAAGAAGAATAAGACTGAAATTTGACTCAGTCCCCTCACACTACCCAGGGCTAACTAACTCTCCAATGCTAAATCTGTGAATTCAGTAGGGCTTTGTTAAATCCATCACAAGCATCTGCAGTTATTTTTCCCCATCTGAAAGCTCTTTTCATGGACAAAACAGGCAGAATTTCTTGTTGGAATCTTTATTTGGCTACAGTGAAACTCCAGGACACACAGATGCTTCCCAATCTTTGTACTGGCTCTATCCCAACAACATGTTGAACTAGACTTTGGGTTCCATGAAAAAAATTAAACAAAAAACCCTAAATCCTTAAAAATGTGGAAGAGCTACCCTGGGGTTTGGGTGTACTCCACTGACCACAGAGAAAGACCTGGAGCAGCTTTACTCTAAGCAGTGCTATTAGCAGCTCACAAGACCGTAAGAACTGCTTTTGTCTTTGTTTTCTATATGCTTTATGTTTTTATTCTTTATAATAATTTCCTAATACATTTTAGGTACTCAGCAATAGGACAAGGGGGCACGGGCTCAAGCTGTGCCAGGGGAAATTTAAGTTGGAGATCAGAAAAAAATTCTTTCCAGAGAGAGGAATCAGGCATTGGAATGGGCTGCCCAGAGAGGTGGTGGATTCCCCATCCCTGGAGGTTTTTAAACTGAGATTGGCCGTGGCACTGAGTGCCATGATCTGGTAAAGGGACTGGAGTTGGACCAAGGGTTGGACTTGATGATCTCTGAGGTCTTTTCCAACCCAATTGATTCTATGACTCCATGGTTTTCAGGTTTTAAATTTTCATAAAGTGTTTAGTACTTAATTATGCATATATCTCAATGCCAAGGTCCCTTGGGTGGTTTTGTTTGTTTGTTTGGGTTTTTTTTAATTTTGCTTCTCAAATTATTGAATCAGTCAATACAATACATAATGTTAAACAGTTTTCTTCTTCATAATGTGCTACAAGATGGCTGTGATTGACAAGGCAAAACAAAGCCAGTTTACAAATTATAGCTTTGGAATGGAAGTGCAAGGATTAGATAGGCATAAGCTATTTCCACACCTCTTCCCTCTGAGAATATTGCATGCCCAGAAAGTTGACTTCTGCCTTCAGCTCTGTTTTCAGAAGCTTCAAGTGACAATTATGTTTAATAAAACTCCTATTCCTATCTTACTCATATCCAGCATTTAGGATAAATAAGGTCATCAAACTTTGTGAAGATCTCCTTTTATCTTGTGATAAAGGAGTTCAAATCTCTCCAGTCAGAGAAGGAAAGCCAGGCCACTGCAGTCTGGGTATGGATCCTAAAATATTGTTGCTTTAAGTGATGCTGCAAATCCATTCTCCTCAGAGTTTTGTGATAACCTACTCTTCCTCAAAAGTCTCTAGAGAGACCTGGAAAATCTTGTTAAAAATCAGACATTCTTTCAGAATAATCAATACCACAGTTTTCAACCCCTCCACTCTCAAAATTACTCTTCACCAAATTAAGATTGATAAACCAATTCTTTGTGTTTTACGGGGTCTCTTAGCAAAGGTCCATGGGACCACCTCACTGCACGAGAGCAGGAAGGGAGCATCACTAAAATATTCTTCCTAGCAACAGAGAAGGATGCCTACGAAAATAGCTTTAAAACTTTAACCATTAAGTTGACAGACCTTCTGTGTTAACATAGGGATTAATACTATTTATGTTCAAAAATATTACAAACACCAATGATAACACTCATCGAATAGGGAAACTTCTGACACAGTTATTGCTCTGCAACCAATTACCAGTTAAATGCTGAAGGGAAAAATGAACCCTGGTCATCAGGAATGCTCCTATTTGCCAAGCCTGTGAGACTGTTTTAAAAATCACTTTGAAAGGAGTTTTGAAAGACAGTCTACAAAAAGAACTACATCTTTATACAACTATTTTGTTTGAACTATACAGAATGACCCTGAGCAGGCTGCTACTACACACTTTGCTCTCAGCTCTTGCACCATTTCCTTCAGCAGCTTTTCTGCTCTACTCACACAACTGCACATGCAGGTACACAAAGTACTACAAAATAGTAACCCTTGCTATGTATTTTTTGCTGAGCATTATCCAAGAAAATATCATTTTAGGCTCATCTGCCACACGTTTTTCTCCCCAAAGCAATTGCTGCAAGCATCTTCCAGATCAATCTGTGGTCTGCACTGGCAGTGTTGCTGCAGAAACAACCTGTATATGAAGTAATTAGCAAGTGTAGTACCTACCTCCCCAGGGCAACTAGACATCAACATGACTAAGTCTTGGACAAATCTTACTTTTCAAGATTTTAGGCAAAACTCAAAGGTGTCAAAGACAACTTAATCGATACCAGTTCCCCCTTGACTCTCTGGGCAGAAATTGTGTACACTAAACTAGAACGCACCTGATGTGAACCATTTGACTGTCAGAAATAACAACATATCAATCAGTAACAAACATTGTGCCAAAAATCTTGAGGTTGAGAGCTATAGCAACAACTTTAAACTGTGAAAACACTACAGAAGGCAAAGATTTTCCACACAGGAAGTAGAGCAGAGACGTTTTAAGGGACCATTATGTTAACTAACATCACCAAGTATTAGAAAGACCATTTCTGTAGTTATTTTTATATATGAAAAATTATTACACTCAGGAGCAAACCAATGCTCAAATGCTTATTTTCTTCAGAGGAAATTTTGGGTCACAAAATGCCTGTCTCAGTAAAGAGAATTTATTTAGGTAATGAACAATCAAACACATTGTTACAGTACCACATCACATTTTCTATCAGTTTCATTTCTAATTGACTTACACAGTCGGTTTCCAGGACAACAATTAAAAGTGGTTCTGCAAAATATTTTTACAAGTACAAGTAGAAACATGACAATGAGGTGTCTCTGAGACATCCGGTTAAAGCCAGTAATTCAGTTTTAAGTCTTGCATTCTTTCCAGTTTCTCATTAACTGGACAAATTTAGGTATCAAGTACCACCACCAATCCTTTTATTAATGTGAGTGTGCCAAGTGTGATAGGAAACTTTGCAGACAGCAGTTTTTGAAAGAGCAGGACAGTATCTTTTATCAACATAACAGAGTCAATGAATTTTGAATTGAACAAAAAAGGATAGAACAGATCATTTGCAGAGGATGTGAATGAGTGGCATGAAAACCATTTTATGCAATGGATTTATCAACCACTTTTAGAACACATTTCAACCTGAAGACAATTACACCTGACAAAGAAAAAGGGAAAAACTGAAGTTGTAACAAAGTCAGAGTCACACCATTTCTGCTTTACAAGCAGTTATTTAATAATTGGTCAAAATGTAGTATAGTAGAGGTAAAGAAGACTGCGCTGGAAATCAAATTAGCAAGAGAAGGTTAAAAAAGGTCTTGGGCGATTATTTAGAGTTCGTTTAAAAAATATTCTTCCCATATGGAAAATAAATAATGGAATTTTGACAGAGTGATACAGAACAGTACAAAAATCACGCAAAACACCCCAAACTTTTTAATAACTTGTCTAAACATACCTGAAACAAAAAATTGGAAGCACGATGTTATTTCACACCTACTTTTTAGTAATTTTACATTCCTAATGTTGCAACAATTACAAAGAGGTTTTCCTGCTGTTTTCTCTCAAAGTGTTACAGCTAATTCTGAGGCAGATCACAGAATGAGTTGGGCTGGAAGGGACCTTAAAGATCATGCACTCAGACTCCTTACCAGAGGCAGGGACACCTTCCACTAGACCAGGTTGCTCAAAGTCCTATCCAACCTGGCCTTGAACATTTCCAGGGATGGGGAATACACATCTTCTCTGGGCAACTTGTGCCAGTGTCCCACCACTCTCACAGTGAAGAATTTCTTTCTAATATCTAATCTAAACCTGTTCTCTTTCTGTTTAAGACCATTCATGCCTGTCCTGTCACTGCATGCCCTCATAAAAAGGTGCAAAAGATATTAATAGGGCTTTATACTGAAAAGAAGAAGAAAAAAAAGTGCTGATTTCCTTACCACTACCCCAGCTTTTTTTCTGGTTATTACTTCATTTCCCACCACTCTTGAGGGCAATCTCGCTGATCTACAGCATTAGTTGGCTTCCATAACCACAAACCATAAAGTTGTACTACCGTATGAGAGACAATGAAAGGATCAGTATGTCAGCATTAGCTGTGCATAGACCTGAAGCAGGAAAAAAATATAATATTATCAAACATCAAGAGTATCACTTAGAAAATTATGGGAGTCAGAAGTATTAGAACATGTGTATCCATGAAGTTACTTCTATGACACTTAGAAAAGACTAAAGAAAACTTCAAAGGATGCAATCTATGTGCTTTAATTGTTTTCTAACACCGAAAAATGTAGCTGAACTAGCAAAGAAAGGCAAAAGCAAGAAAAGGGGGCAAAAAAATCTAAACAATTTATCCAAGTGAGTTTGTGTACCTGATAAACTTGGACCACAGCAACAGCTGCAAGAAGCTTGAGCTCCCATTTCCACAATTAGGCCAGTACTACTTTTCAGAAAATAGTGATTATTCAGAAGATGTGATTATTCAGTGCCTTTTCTCATGGCCACATTTGAGAATTTTTGAAGACTGATCAGTGATCCCTAGTTCAGGCTTTGGAAAAATGACACTGGAAGGCGTAACATTTCCCCCTGATATATTTAGAGCAAAATGATGCAGGAAATTATAGAACCACCTTAACCACCATGGTTAAGGTTGGAAATGACCACAGTGGGGCATCTGGTCCAACCTCCCTGCTCAAGCAGCATGTTTAAAGCTCAGTGCATTTCTATTTTGATGACTTCACAGGGATCTAGGAAAGCAACAGTGTTCAAGTTTAAAAAAATCAGCATCTGTAAAAAGATAAGGATCATGTTTGGGGTTTTTTTTCCTGAAACACCACATACGAGATACACCACTTCCCTTGTGAACAGCACCAGCGCAAAAACTTCCCTCCCTGTAGGAAGCCTTTGTGTGACACATCTGTGCAGTGAAGGACCCATACTCAGCACCCCCTCTGCAGCCCTTTGCCCACCCATTCTGTAACTTGAAGCCAGAACTTGATTTGGAAGCTTCTTACAAAAGCCAAGCTGGCCAAGAAGTACACATTCAATTGTGAATTAAGAAGCAAAAGCTTGCCCAGCTGAGACACAGGCATGTGGGTCTTGGGCCTTCATAAAGTTAATGAGGAAGCCAAGCCACCTTTTAAAATGACAAAATTTCAAAATTAATGTATCCTAAAAGAATGTCAAAGTTTTGAGAATGCTTTTGATGTCCTTTATTTTTTTTGGTGCTCAGATACTCCTACATGTAGAGAGTAGATGTGTGTATGAAAATCAAGAGACTTTCATGGCCTCTGCCCTCTCCTTCCTCTAAGCAACACTTGCTCCTTGACCACTTATCTTTGGGTTGTACTTCTGCTGGCATATAACTAAAAACTGCAACATGCACAAAAAAGAACACAAGGCTCTCCTTGAAGACATTAGGCAATACATGAAGAACATCTATGAACAAAACAGTAAAACAGACTTGGCTGACAAGGTGCATTCAATTAGCAAGTGATCAAAACCTATGTTTCCCTGATCTCATTCAATTACAAATGTCCTGCTGGAAAACACAAATGAAAAATGTGAAATCCTTCAGTAACAATGTGCTTTTCTATTAACCTCTGCATTTTATTGTGAGAAACGCAGTCATTTGTAAACAAAGCAAAACCCAAGGTCAGTTTTTCTGGGGAAACCACTATGCTCTACATCCTATTTTGAAAAAAATCAAGTCTTTTAATTCTAGTTTTTCTTCCTGAAATTTAAGGTAAACTTAACTAGGTTCTAGAGATTTTTCTTGTACTTCAGTTGGCCTTTTTGGAAGAAATTCCATTGAAGCATATTCCCACAGAAACCCTACATTTTCTCAATATATTTTCCAATAAAAGCATTTCAAACTCTTTCTGGTAGTACTGCCAATCTGGTTGTGGCACCTCTTTTACCAATTTCAAAACAGAAGCTCACTGATCAGTTGTCTTGGTTTGAGGAGAAAAAAAACCAAAAATGTTTACCCACAAGCTGGGGAGGGGGCCTCCTCCACAATAATCACGCCACTCTTTATCAAATTTAGAAGAGGAACTTTAATACAAGAAGGATAACTGTTCTTAACTGCTATATATATATATATATATATATGTATATTTATGTAAACAGACCAGAGCAAACCGTTTCCCCAACAAGGGAAAAACAACCAACCAAACAACCAACCAAACAAAAAGGTTATACTTATGGCAGTATCAGTGTTACAGTCCGGGGCAGCCTGCAGTCAGCAGTGAGGCGCAGTCCGGGCAGGCAAGCAGAAGCCAGCGGCGAGGCGCAGTCCAGCAGCAAGTAGAAACTAACAGCGAGGAGCAGCCCCGGCAGGGAAGCAGGCAGGCCAGCAGACAGAAGCGAGGAGCCGTCCCCCACGAGCAGGCCAGTGGCAGGCAGAAGCGAGGAGGAGTGAGGCACCGTCCCGGGCAGGAGTCCGGGCAGGCAGCCGAAAACCCCCANTACAACATCAGTGTTTTAAAAGGCATCATGCTCATTTTAAAACTTGATAATGACATGAACTGTCATTGTGCATGATTTAACTGAAACACTCGATCTCTGTTTTACTGAAGTTACATAGAGCCACAATGAACTTGTTACTCTTTATTTCCTACGGTTTAAGAAAATGCAGAAAGGTTGAGATGACTTGGAAGTCATAGAATTTTAAACTGTCAGGCTTATAGAAACCTCCCAAAATGTTTCCCAGTGTGTACAGCCCGCACATTACATAGAGAACGATGCAATTTGAAGTTCTGTTGAATTTTACAACCTCTCCTCTCTGCTCTAGAAAAAACAAACCTGAACTGCAGCTCAGCCATTTCTCCTAAACCTGCCTTTCACCTACTTTCCACTTGGGTGTTTCCTGCCATCAGCACCCTGAGCAATACTGGTGCTCAGCACACTCGAACTATACAGAGATGGAGTGAAACCTGCCTCTTGCAGACACGAGGACTTCAGCTACACCTACGGCTGGAGCACACCTACAGCTAAAGCAACTCAAAGTGCATTCTGATTGACAGGTCTGTGTAGGAAGAATAGTGCAGAGGCATCATAAAGTCAGACATTATAAATAAACAGTTTCCAAGCCCAGTTACAGCTCTCCAAACACCTTTCTCCCTCCCATCATTTTCAATAAACTGAAAGTAATTTTTAAGAAAGGCTGGGGGACAGGAATAGAGAGTTCACTTAAAATTGACTTTCGTCATCTCTACTACAGAGGGAAGCTTCAAAACAATTATCTCTAAAGAATTAACACTCCTATGAGATTAAAAAGTCATATATCTCATAAATTTATGTTGCATTTTCATATGGAAAATCTGCCTGCCTCAGAAAATACAAAGAATAAACAGAAGACTTAAAACCACAAGCTGACTATGAAATTTCACCACATTGCTTCTAGTAAGGAAACAAAACATTTTCACTCCGACTTAGGTATATACATTAAGCTGTTCTGTGCATTTGTACATTTTTATACTTTAGAGGAAGATACACAAAGAAAACATGGAAATAGTTGCCAGATTTAAAGGAGTTACTTTACTTTGGATGCACTTTTACTCTGCTGTCTTCATTTTCACTGTAAAGAAAATGTCCATTTCTGGTTTTGGTTATTGTGAGACCTGTTATCAGTATCTCCAGTGACTTCACTACAAATATATTGACCTTAAACACAGAGAAACAAAACCTAAAGCGTGCCCACAAGCACAGCCAAACAGCAGCCAGAAGTCTTACATATAAACATCCTCGTCTAAGAGCAGCTTATACAGGGAACCTCAACTAAAATACAACAATCCAGTAGGAGTTCTGCTATATTTAATTTTAATTTAAGTATCTAACAAGTTCCACATTTATCATTCAGCAAGCATTTTCTATAGCTACTCTAAAGCATATAAAGCAGTGATTAAGCCACATCAAAACCAAAACAGGTTCTACCCTTCACTTCCAATGAAGTAAGAGGCTGCAAATTAATGCATTTCTGAGGTTAGACCCACAAATGACAAATCTCAATCTGAATCTATCTCCCTGCTACCTGACTCTCTATTTTATCTGTTTTAACTGCAGGTGACATGAGGTACCTGTAGCACATTTGTCTGTGATTTTCTAACTCTGTAGATTGGTTAGCATGACTCTTCAAACTATAACATGACAAGGAAAATGGAAACCAATACCAGTAGCGAAGACAGTTAGCCCAGAGCATGCAATACTCTGAAGTCAGTAAGAAAACAGCATCTTCAATTCACTCTGGATTGAACATTTGCCTTACAAAGCTGTCATCCTTTATCACTCTATCAATCTTAAATAGGAAAGCATGACTACGCATACCATGTCTGTATTACCACTTACTTTTATCCTTCTTTGTGGAAAAATCAATTAGGCATACATGGCTTTCTTTTATTACATTACAAATATCACTATTTCAAACCACTTACAAGAAAATAAATTATAGGGCTGTAGATCAGAAGCACAGATCTCACTCTTGAGCTTAGCTGGGGCTTTTAAACTTCACACAGCCAAACACTAAGTTAACGTCTGGCCAAGAGTCAAAACGATACAGATTTGAAAGCCTCAAAGTTGAACGTTGCCACAACACTTGCAGCACAGTTTCACTGTGGCTTGAATCAGTGTTGTGTGCTGATGCTTCTCTAAATTACACATCTGCGCTTTCTGCTTCACCCCTTGCTTTAGCATTAGCCACAGCTATGACTGCAAATTATGTATTTGTTAGGACTAGTCTTAAACCAAATAGTTCTCATTTGTCTGAGTGCATATATACACAGCACAGGGGAAAAAGTAGAGAGGCTTAACCGGACAGCAGTAGGATTACTTCAAGCAACAGCCCACATTCAAATCGTTTAAGTCAACCGTAAAAACTGTATCAGAGGCAAATGAATTCAAGATGTACAGAAAAAGTTAAGGTAATATTTGTAAGCAGAAGTAGGACCTTTGTGATCTTTCTGCAACAACAATCGGTACCTGATCCACTCACTCTGATCCCCTGCCCCCTTATCAAACATTTTTTTTCTTCTTTCAAAGACAGTGTACATGATAACTATTGAAACTTAGAGCTAATGACTTTCAATACTACTGCTTCTACCTCAGATTTTAAAGACTTGGACAGCCAAAAATTAACTTTTTCCATCTATACCACTGACCCTCTAAATCACCACAGATAACAGTTGAGAAAGTTTGACAAGACCCAGACACCTGAGTAAAGGCTTATGCAGGACAGCATATGCTGCATGACACTGCATGGATCTTCCTCTACCACCACCACTGAACACCTGGAGGAGCCAAATACTATTGCCTGGATATCTCACTGGAAACTGCAGCATAAAGCTTCTGTTCTTAATGTAGTGCCTTTTTCTGAGGCTAAACACATTATCATAGAATCATAGAATGGTTTGTGTTGGAACGGATCTTAAAAGATCACCTAGTTCCAGTCCCCTCACCAGAGGCAGGGACACCTTTAACTAGACTCATCCCACCTGGGGCTTGAATACTTTCAGAGATGGAGTACCTCGTTTCAGAGGACTCTCTTTCAGCAAAAGATGAGAATCCCTCATAACAAGGACACTTGCTTAGGGCATGGGACGTGGGTTCTAGCCTTCCCTCTCCTGCCAATGTCAAACCAGTGTCTTCCAGAGATTTGCCTTGCCACTTCCAGGAAGGTAATTAACAGAGATTCAAGTGAAAATGGATAATTTCTGACAAATATTCTGTATTTGAGAGTATCACTCCATTCCTTCAAGACAGCAGCAGAAAATTTAAATTATCATGTGAGAAGCGCGTCCTTTGTACATCCTTCACTGACACTTCCTTTCTTACCTTCTAGGCATTAGGTGATTGCCATACTGATACTGCAACTCCTAAATGTGGTAAACAGTGTAATAAAATAGCTCATAAAGTACTGAATTGGTTTCATAAAACTTCAGGATACGGAGAAAGTCAGTTGAAGTATTTGTAAGTGCTGTTTACCAGTACTAATGATATGCTTAAGTAATCATTCAAGTGATCTTATCATGCAGAATTTAAAGAGGTTACTTGCTGACTTACAGATTTAGAAAGTAATAGTTCCTCATATTAATCAAACCCAACTAGTGCTTTTTGGCAGCAGTTCTCCCCTGACAAGCATTTTCATGTCTGTATTTATCAAAACTAATTAGCTTACCAGCTTGAACAACTCTTATGAAACATTTTCCCCCCTTTAACTTCTTACATTCTGTTTTTAGGAAAGAAACCAAATTAATACCATAGGTTTTTGGATTTTTTTAAACATGAGTTCACATAAATCTTATTGAATGACTGCAGCAAATTCTTTCAATAGCTTCATAATGTTATCCTTTATAAAAAAGAGAATAGGAATGTCACTGTGAGCTTTGTGCTGCCTTGCACAAATAGAAGTTAAAATCTTCTACAAATTCAGAAGGTCTCCACTTGGCCACACAGGTGTCAAAGAGGTTGCAATAGGCTGGATGCAGTGGTTGCAAGTAATTTGGTCTGAAAGTAAAATACATTCCCAAGAACTATGTGAAGTAACACCAGTAATCCCGATATTGAACCAGACTACCTTAATCACGGCCAGAGAATATATGTTGGGCAGAAACTTAAACTAAAGATCTGAAAAATCACAATTGCCTTAGAACTACACAAATTGCAAATGTCTTTCTACAGGTTCTGTTGACCTGACCATTTCACCCTGTATCTTTTGAAACAGTTTCCAAAATAATTCATAAGGCTTCTTCCTTCCTTTCATTCCTAGTATTTGCTTACTGTAGGAATCAATTTTTTAACTGACTTTATTTTTTTCTTAAAACAGTCATGTTTCACACTTGAAAGGTATTTTGAATAAAATTTGTAGTTATCCACAGACTAAAGCTCTCAAAGATTTCATGTTATCTGACCTCTACTAGCCTGCTGTAAGATCAACTAGACTTGTGTGTTGCAGTCACCTGATGTCTAACATACGCTTCTAAGGCACGATGCCAGGCTGTCTCTTCTCCAGGTAACACACTGCAGTAAAAGAAGTTATGCACTGTAAAGTGTAGCTCCAAACATCATCTCAGGATGTATCTGGATACCTGCTGTAAACTCTCCATGTCACTGTCCCTAACAAATCTCTATGCTATGTCTACTGCATATACTGTAGGGCCTCTGAGAAATACTGTGCTACAAACCAGCAGGACCATTTTGAATCATCTTTCAAGAGTTTCTTATCTTGCCAAGTGGGCTTATTAAGACGCAATGGAAATGGTGAATTTGTTCTTCCTGCAAAGCAAGTTGTCCCTTAAAATGAGACCATACAAAGGGTCAGAGGCTTAGATCAACAACTCCTAATATAGACAAGCACACACTGTTCACAGCTACAGAAACTGAAGAATTCAAAGCTGAGGTGCAGGGATGGGTAATCAGGTGAGCCATAGATAAGCAGGTGTGCCATTTTTACCTGCTCTTGCTGCATGTATTAGAGGCAGGTGGGGGTCACTCTTTTCAATACATTATATAACAAATAGACATGATGATATTTAATCTTATTCAATTATTGTTTCCTCTGGATATCTTTCTAACTGCGTTATCACAAAAATGTGCTTTGCACATCAAAATATTTGAGCACGTAAGCAAAAAATGCTCCTGGGACTTTCCATGAGTTACACAAAAAAATTCAACTCTACAACCTTCATTCAAGTCATGTCAGTGGCCTAAAGCACCACTGTAATTCCTCCTGTATATTTACAATGCAAACAACCAATCTGCATATTCCATGATAATGTTTACATGATTCTAGGTAACCCTAACATGTTCATCAGCATTAAATGGACCTTTGAGCTCCTTGTAAAAAAGCTTCTTTTATGATTAGACAGTGCACTTTTCTATTAGTGCTATCACAGAAATTACTTACAAAACTGCAGTACTGTACTTAAATAATTAATCCCCTATTTTCAACCTGTCTCAACTATTGCGGTCAACAAACCAAATAACACTAAGAGCCAGCTCTGGAATGTAAGCAAAGGGTACATATATTTTCTGAAATACTCTAAAAATATCTTCAAAACTTCTATGACAAACTCCAGCACACAGTTCTGCACTTTTCTCCACCACTTGCACACAAAGCTTTTTCCAAAACCTTTCTTCAAAAACCTTTTAAGCGAAATCAAAAGAAAACAAGAAAAAGAATGTAAAATTAATAGTATTTTAAAATATACTCTTGTTTTCTCATTCTCTTAAGTTGCTCCCCCATAAGTTAGAGTATTGAGAAAGCCTCTAGCAGACTTGTGAATATTCTGAAGGATTCTGTTATGCTAGGGGATACTGCAATGACTGAACACAGTCCCAACAGTAGCACTTAGGTCTGAAATTCTGTTTCAAAGCAGAAGGAGTCACCTCAAAAACAACAGAATATACTTTATTTGCCTCTTACTTGCTTAAAAATTATTTATCAATACGTTGGTTTTCCTTTCTGTCTATATCAGCTTTTACACAGTATTTCTTAAGTTAAAACATGTTCTCTGTAGTCCACTTCTCCTTATACTACTAGGTACATCAAGCACAGTACAGGAAACAGCAGGGAAGGGACTTGAAGTGGTTCAGAGAAGCTGCTTTCTTACACACAGATATACAACAAACACTGTGAAGACGTGTTTCAGAACTAGAATTTGACTACAAGTAGTATTTCTTAGAGTATGATTATCATATTCACTGCCCATGTTTTTAAGAAGAAAGAACTAAAACAATTGTTCTCAAGTTCAAAATAGATACCTTTGCTGTACATATGTTTGGGTTCTAAAATCCCTCCTTTCCATCAACACAAGAGCAAGAGGGGTGGCAAACAGAGGACTCCAGCAGCCTGAACACTCACACGAAAGGAGATAAATTGTTTCCTCTTTCTACAAGCATGAGAGAAGTTGTTGTATCTCCCAGAGAGGAAATTGAAACAATTTTAAAGAGAAAAAAGAAGCATTTCAAACATGCAAGAATTTAATTCTGAGCTTTCTTTTCCTTTTTTAAGCAATTACACAACCTCACAGATTACAGCCCAAATACTTTGGCTTCTCTTTTTTTTTTAATATTTGAAAGATTTTTGGTTGCTCTGTATTAGAACGTGGCTAGTAAAACAAAAACTAATTGGGAAAACTGGTTCTAGAAGGTCAAACTTTCAGTGGAAAAGTATTTACAGCTTTCTTTCAACTTTTCCTTGTAATTTGTAGGTGTGATTTCATAAACATTAAGCCAACAAGTTTTCTGACGTGGAGAAGCCTTGAACTGGCTTTGCAATAATCACATGGCTAGACAAAAATATTCTGTTCACCCTAGGTCTTATAATGCTCATTTAAAGTTTTGCCTGCCACACCAGAAAATTTTAAAGGGGGGGAAAAGGGAATTTTCAGTGCACTAACAGCTTCATACTCCCTCCACATGTGGATAGTATTTTAAGAAGGCAGTGAGCCACTTCCCAGAAGCAGTCTTACAGCGACTTAGGGGTATCTGAGCAGGCAACTCCTGAAAGGCAGCTGAGAAGGTCAAAATGCTCAGCCCTGCTTCCTCTATACCTACTTTTCCAGAGACTTACGGAGCTGAATCAAGTGAAGTCTTGTAACTGATCCTTTTGCTTGGCTGGAAGCTAATCGGAAGAGACAGAATTTTCATCTTCCTACATTTTCATCACATTCACTAGCTTAAGATGCTACTTAATAAAGGGTTCTCCATCCAAGGATTTCAGACTATATTTAGCAATTAAGACAGCCTAACATCCCAGTGCAGAAATGAATGAGCTCTTATATGGAAGGAAGCTAGAGCACAGTCACAGAAAATTTTGCCAGGACTGGAACAGAAAATTTGTGGCACAGCCAGAAAGAGACTTCCTGGCTCCCTGCCCTACTTCTCAACCATAATAAATTCCTTCCTGTACATACACATCCTCAAAGAAAAACTCCAGTAAGTAGACAAGAAATGCTAAAACTCATAAAAAATAAGTGGATAAATAACAACTTAGGGCACAGAAAGTACCGTCTTGACAGTGTTTGTCTTTGCTACAACAGATAGGGCAAGTTCTTCTGCATAGGCTTGCTTAACCAAAATGAGAACAAATGCCTGTACCATGACACAGATGTGCCTTTAAAAGTAGTAACATTAGTTATTGAATAATGGAATTACACAGAGCACTTTGTGCATCATTTAACAGTGCGTACTCTGGCCTTGGAAAGACTGTAGGAATTTATTACACTATTAATGTTGAAGTTGGGGTTTTTTTCCTCTAAAGAGCTTTTAGTAGTAGTAGCAGCAGCACAGACTAAATCCAGCACGTAAGACAAGTTCAAAATTAGCTTTGCCTTTGATTACAACTTCTGTTTCAGAAGCACCTTCCAGTACTGAAGGTGAGGGTACCACCAGTGGAACACACAACAATGGTCAACACATCTTTCCAAGCCTTCCAATACTTGTTTTATTTCAGTGAAATATTTCTTCAACGATCAACTTGGACTTCTGAATTTAAGGGATCCTGCCTCCCTGTCCTAAATGAAAGCAACTATCCAGCTCTGTGGCACCCAGGAGTAAGAGGAAGGAGCAGTGTCCTACAGCCACTCTACTAGCACACTGCTAGGGTTATAAGGGCTTTTCCTTCTGCCCCCCAGTTCAATGCTGGAATAGGTTTGCCACACAAATCCAAAATCGCTTAAAGGTGTAAATAGTCCTAGATACCTAATCTCAGGTATCTAAACTCATATAAGCAGAGTTAAGTGGTAACTGGCTGAAGGAGTGCACGGAGTTTGTTCACTGCTGAAGTGAGAGATGATTTCAAGAATCTCATCAGCTCTTGCCTTTAAGGAGCCCACGCGCACTCTGCCTTTGGTGCCTCTTCAACAGCCACAGGAAGCTGGCTTGTGAAAACGCAGGCTTTGCTCTTCTAGCACTAGCAACAAATGACAGGTCCTAACTCATTCCCATCTCTGATGTAGAAAGGTAGACAGACTTATATATGCATTTCCCTGCAGCAACAGCATTGTTTCCTTTGGAGAAACCCCCCCCTCAGTGTACGGGGCCCTCCCTGCAGCTGCTTCCTCCTGCCTACCCCTCCCCTCCCCATCCCAAAGGAAAATTGCCTGTGGTGAAGGAGCATAAACAAGGTCATTACCATGTCAATTCTTTCTTCATATAACTGATAAACTTCTTTAAATTTTTTTAAAGCACTGGGGTCTACTAAATTCTTTTCAGAACCTGTCAGCACAAAGCCCAACACCTTAAAACATGATCCAGCAAATGGGGAGTACACAGTGAAGTTTCGCCCCTGCTTGTGCTGGAGCCCATCCAGGAGGGAGGCTACTCCTGTCTCCCAAGAGCTCCCAGCACACCAACACAGGCTCCTCAGCCTGGAGAAGCTCACACAAATTTAAGCACTGCTTGGTAACAATCAGCCTCAGCTAATTTAAGAAAATGGGTACACAATTTGCCTTTGCCGTTCACATTTTTACACTAAAATGACTCAGCCTGCATGCTCAGTCATAACCCTCCTTGATGAAACATGAAGGGAATGAAAAACCTGTCAGTTCAGCATTTTCAAATTTTCATCTGCAGGTGGAGAAACCCTGCCTCTGAATGTTATTTCTGGACATATACAAGCATCACTTAGGACTTCAGTTAATGCCAAGTACATGTACTACTGCACCAAAAGGGTACAGGGGCAATAGAGTACCAAAGACAACACAAACATACACCCAACACCCTAAAATACAGCTCTGAGTAGTGTCCACATAAGTAACAGGAGCAACAACACAGGCCACAGCAAGGCAGGAGCTCTGATGGACGAAGCAATGGCTGAGGGTGCCCCTTCACTACTGCTTTAAAGCACATTTACTGTGGTAAAATGGACAGTGATGCTGGTCAGACATCCCACCCTGCCTCTGCCACCCACACCTTCGCCCAAATGCCAAATTCAGTACTGATTGATGAGACACATACTCATTTCCATCAGTTTCTCTTTCTAAACGTGAACTATTGCATGAGGCTTTGACCTATGACACTGAATTTCTGTATTTCAGGGATTTTCATTCCAGTAACTGAGCCTGCCCCACACAGTTTTCCTGTGCAAAGTCAGAGCAGTAAAACTGAGCTCAGAGCTTCCATGGCCTGATGCAGAACTTTTGCAGGAAAACCTCTTTCACCATGCAAGGTTGCCAGGAACTGAAACAAAATTTAGCGTGTGATGACTGCTTTAGTGAACTAAGTCAGGTAAGGCAACTTTATGCTAAGGTGCAAGTTAAACTGAACACATGAGAGATTCTGCTAAGCTCACATTTTCATTTCTGGCTGACTTAGAAGTGTAAGATGCACTATGCTTTCCGATTGAGCATGAATTTCAAAACTAGTCAAGGACGTGTCTTGTGTTTATGGCCTACTGAAGTTAAACTGCTTGATTTCAACTCAAAATCAAGGTGAAAATGTTTCACAGAAAACTATAAAGAAAACTTGAAATAAATTAAGCAAGATCCACTTTTGCATGTTTCTGAACTTTGTCTGACATAGTTTACACTAAGAAACTATGCCAAAATCTTGTGAAGCACTACATTTACTTGCCTTCACAGCAGACTAGAAAGTTTTTGCCCAGAGCCTTGCTTAGGTAAAACTGATTAAAATCTAGTTCAAACGAACCATGCCACCCAGCCAGATATGAAGAGATTTGTTACTCTAAGACTTAGACTGCTTTTGATGCCAGAAGTGAGTCTATCCAAGCTGCTGTTAAATAAATGAGCCTGTCTAAACTGAGATTTATTTCATATCTGCCCCTAAAGGTAGTAAGAGCTGCTCTTTTTTTTTATATTTTTACTTAACAATATAATTAGTTACAACATGTTTTCATTTCACTGATCAGTGACTAATGCGAGCGTTTTGTGCATATATGATAACTGGCCCCTTTAAAATGCCAGAAATAACTGCACAGCACAGCATGGATTTTGGTGTATTAATTCTGTGCTTATATATTGAAGAAAATGCTTTCTGCATCACAACATTTCAAAAAACTCCTAAAGTGTTTGTTTGTTTTGAGGTTTTTTTGGTGTTGTTTTTTGGGGGTTTTTTGTTTGTTTTTGTTTTTTTTAAAAAGAACCACATTTCTGGTTAGAAATAAAGCTTGGGGTGTGCTTTCTAATTTGGAACAAGTTAAAAACTTCTCCTTCCACTGCAACACATCTCAGTCCTGGGAATATCCAAGAGCACCTTTCTCTCTTTCAGTTATTATTACCTAACAATGTTACTTTGTCCCTCCTCAGGCTGGTATTGAGGGAATTTACATAGAACTATTCAGCTGACTCCTGGTGATTAATGTGTTCTCTATTACAAGCAAAGGTACGTGACAAAAAATATACTGTTAATCCAATCCTACATAAAATCCCACAATTCTACTATCTGCAAAGAAAAACAGGATCTCTAAGGCATGAGGTTTATTCGGGCACTGCAAAGTCTTCTCATAACTGAAGAAAAAGATTTTTGGGCCCTGGCAACACTGACAAAGGATATTTGAGGGAGCACAGAAAGAGTTAAGAGGCAGCTGCAGCACTGCTGGTGACCATTTGCACGCCTGCAAGGCAGAGCAGAGACATTATCAGACACGGAGAAGGCAAACAAACTAAACTGAAACCTCTGGAGCGCCCACCTCTTCTTCCTGTGATGTCATGCTACAAATTGCCTGAGTGCTCTGCTCTCCTCTCCAGAAGGCGCTGGGCTGGCGAGAGCTGCCGAGGGCTGTGGGCTGCAGGAACAAACACGCTCTGGAATTCGGTTTCTGCCCTGGCAAGCAGCTCCCTTCTGCCTCTGCTTCCCGCCCCATGGGGCCAGCCAGCGAGCCGACAAACTTGTTGTACAGAAAGCAGGCTCAGGGAGAAATGCAAGAGCCGACACTTTGCAGAGTCCAGGAAATGGTTTTCTGAAGCACACGCTCCCAGCAAATTCGGATGGACAAGGCTTCGCCGTCACCATCTGCAGCCAAGAGTGAGGCATAAAGCCCTACAATGGCTTCACTGAATCGAGGCACGAAATGGAACTAAGCAAGCTTTGAGGTGACCTCATCTGCCACAAATGATGTGTTTTCCGACTTTCGCAGACTGGCTATGTGATTACAAATAGCAGTCAGAAGGGAAGAGTGACCTCCTGGTGATTTGTGCTGGGGATGCACTCCCCTGCCACAGAGCTCGCCTTGCTTCCCTGAAGCTTCACAGCACAACAAACTTGCCAAAGCACACCATTCAGATACATCTGATCTGCGAGTTCTTCTGGAATTTCAAAAAGTTGCAATAAAAATACCAGAGAAGCCTCCAAATCACAGGAATTTTAAACATACCATTATAATGGTAAGCTCTAATTGTTCCACTGAGGACTCCTTTAAATATACTTTGTATGGGTGTATCTTTAGCATGGTGTTTGTTCTCGGCCTCATAGCAAACTGTGTGGCGATCTACATTTTCACTTGTACCTTAAAAGTGCGAAATGAAACTACAACTTACATGCTTAATTTAGCCATATCAGACCTGCTTTTTGTGTTTACATTACCCTTCAGGATTTATTACTTTGTAACCAGAAACTGGCCATTTGGAGACATTCTCTGCAAGATTTCTGTCACCCTCTTTTATACAAATATGTATGGGAGTATTTTATTTCTGACTTGCATAAGCGTAGATCGCTTTTTAGCTATCGTACACCCCTTCCGATCTAAGACCCTGCGAACCAAGAGGAATGCAAAGATTGTCTGTGTTGCAGTGTGGGTAACTGTGTTAGCAGGCAGCACACCAGCAAGCTTTTTCCAGTCCACAAATCAACGTAACAATACTCAACAAAGGACGTGCTTTGAAAACTTTTCAGAGGACACGTGGAAAACCTACTTATCCCGGATTGTTATCTTCATTGAAACGGTTGGGTTTTTCATTCCACTCATCTTGAATGTGACCTGCTCCACTATGGTCCTACGGACTTTGAACAAGCCGCTTACATTAAGCAGGAATAAATTAAGCAAGAAAAAGGTACTCAAAATGATTTTTGTCCATTTGGTGATATTCTGCTTCTGCTTTGTGCCTTATAATGTCACTTTAATACTTTACTCCCTTATGAGAACACAGACCTTGGTTAATTGCTCAGTGGTAACTGCAGTCAGGACTATGTACCCCATCACTCTCTGCATTGCTGTCTCAAACTGCTGTTTTGACCCTATAGTCTATTACTTCACATCAGATACAATTCAGAATTCAATAAAAAAGAACCGCTCCACTAGAACACAGGACGTCAAATTCTCTGAAAGGCCAGTTTCAGAAAGCTTCATTCAACACAGCCTTCAGACCATAAAAATGAAAATATTTGACAGTGACTCTACAATATAAACTATATTAAAGGACTACTGGGACTAAACTGGAATTAGAAGCCTGCACATTTCTTCAGCTGTGGACATACATTCTGATATGTAAATGTTACACTTCCTTCACATCTGAAAAGTTTATTACAAGACTGTAGAAGTGTTAACCATAATAGCACACAGCAAAAGTATTTTAACAATTTATGTCAAAGGTCTGTTCTAACAGATTGTATGTAAGAAATGAACTTTTGGGTTGGATTAGGTTAACCAAAGTCCAAAGACTGTTTGTCAAGCCAAACACAAATAAAAAAGTAGTCTGGTTTTCTTTCCTGAAGTTACAACAATTGCTTGTTTTTAATAATGACATCAGTTTCCAGCTACTGAGGATGGGGGTGAAGCTACCTACTTTATGCTGCAGGATCCAGTTACTCAGGAAAATTGCCCCACACTGTCATATCACTTCAGCTACTGTTCCTGCTCCAGTGTCTCCTCTTCTCTCTCTCCCTCCTATTCCTTCCTCCTGCCTTTTTGCCTGCACTTTCCCTCTTAGGGAACATTATGTTCATAGGATACTTCAATCCATGGCTTACAAGAACTTTGTTTCTCCCAGGTTTATCTGATAAAAATATATGCTCTCTGGCCCCCATAAAGCAATTAAGTCTTCTGGTAGTTTAGAGCATTTGGAAACGACTCAGACAAACTGGTTTTTCTTCTCACCTCTATCTCAGATGCCCGTGTAGTTAAATCAAAGTAATTTCTGATGACTGACGTTAGTGCTTTAGTTACAGTTCCACTTTACTAAACTGTTTCATGAGAAGTTCTCCAATTTAATATGACTTTTGAGGAAAATAACATCCTCTAAATAAGTTAATTCTATCCAAAGTACTAGCTTCTTCGAAAAACATGACCTTTACCAACTAGAAATAAACATATTCACCAACTCAAATATTTCTTCCAGGAAACTATTCAGTGTCTCAAAGAAATTCAAGATATCGGGATTTTTATAGGGCAACTTCCTCTCAATTTTTGTGTCCTAGAAATAATTTTAGCATGAGCAGTTAAAATTTCAAATGCTACTTTCTTCCAAACTTTAAAAAGTATAAAAATCAAGTACTTAGGGCTATGTGCTGGCAAAATTAATCAAGACACTTTGAAAAGCCAACACCATGTAAAAGGAGGAATCTACATATATTACTGTTACAAACAAGAATATACAGACAAAAGTGCTTTAAAACATCCTGCTGTATGTTTCCCAGCTACTAGAACATTGCATACATTTCCCTCAAAATTAATTTAACATCACTGTAAAATAAATAAAATTTAAAAGGTTAAATAAATATTGTTTTTTCCTCCCCCAAAACAACAGAGTCTAGAAAAAGAACCAAGTTTAAATGCTTTTGCACTGTAGATTTAGGACAGTCAGTTGCAACACATACACAGCACTGAGGCATTTCTTTTTTCAGGGTTGTATACAGAAGAGTGAATCAGTGCTGGAGAAAATGCATATTGAGCTGTAAGAGTATAAAATATGTTATGTTATCTGGCTGAGTTTACTTCCTTTTGCAAAGCTTTTGTTTAATTGTTATAAATCAACCGTATGCTGCCTCCTGCTATTGAGAAACTGAGTTACTCAAAGACTGCTAGAAACTAGTGTTGATTGAATTTTAAATGTAACAGCATTTTCAATATTTATCCACATAACTTACGAAAATTCAAAGATTATGAGCTGAAGCCACGAAGATATCATACATATAAACATTTGCATAATATCCAAAAATAAGCAACTACCTTCGTTGGGAATACTGAACTCTTCTGATTCATAACTGGCTTCATAAAAATGCATGAAACCTCCAGCACAGAGTAGAAATTCTGTATGTCTTCCATATGCCACTGACAAATCCAAATTTCAAAACCAGATACTCATCTCTAACATCTCAGTGTATCCCTCTCTAAAGAGCCTGTTTCATATTAAACTCCCTTTTGAAGACTCTGAGACAAAAGCCTTTAATGTCACGCTGGGCTATGTTTCTAGGCTACTGCTCTGATAGAGCTTGTTAAAGCTGTTACTCAGTTAAGTGACAACTTGTTCAGCAACACCTCTGCATTACACCAGTGAGTCCCCTGGAGCCTCACCCTGGTAAAGAGAGGCTACTTGTTCTGAGATTACAAAACTACAGGGAGGAAAAAAAATATATAAAAAATAATCACTGACTTAGAAGCAGAACAAGCAGACAGTCACATGCATGAGTACTGCCCTCTAAACCAGACTTCCTCGATGCATTAGCTCAAGTAGCCTGGAGAAGCACAGACTTTCTGCTTTGCACTCATTCTCCAGGGCAGCAGCTTCTGCTTTTTGCAACAGTACAGTGCAACACAGTACAACAGCTTTCCAACCAGTTAATACCTTGATATCCCAAAACTATTTGAGAAACACTGTATTTTTATTATGAAACTTCACTCTTCCACAGGGTGGGGGGGAACCAAATACCTTAACAAAAAAACCCCATCATATGCAATTTTGAGAATCAGACTATTACTTGAAAAATTCCTGATCTGACTGATTTAAAAGAGCAGTAAACCTGCACCTCCCACAACAAGCTGATGTAAAGCCCAGGCACCAGCTATTCAGGACCGGATGAGGTTTTCTCCACCTTTTCTGGTTCTGCAACAAGATTATCCTGGAGAGCTGTGCATGGAGCAATGTTTTCACTGGTACATTCCTGAACAGACATACTCCCTCCCTCTGCTCCTGCCTTTGATACCAATTCTTTCTCTCTGGTAAGGTCTTATGCCAGAATTTAAATTTTAATTCTAGATCAGGATTTATGCTCTTAATTCACGCCAAGAGATCTCAAATAAAAAAGGCTTGTATTGTCAGAGCTCCTGAGGATCCGAATGTGTTGCAGTCAGTACTTCCTAAAAGTGCATTGTTTTCATTCATACGCCTATACAGCGGACATTAAGAGTTTGGGTTTAGGATCAAAATTTAAATTGTTCCTTGCAGTATGCTTTCTTCATCTATAGAGTGCAGAAAATGCATACTTACTATGAAAATAAAGGCAGGGGAAATTTAGTTGATTCCAAGCATGTTTGTGATCTAAATCAAGGCAGGCAGGCAATGATAACTAAATAATTAACCAGCAATTTCAAAAACAAGGGAAAAGAAAAAACAACTTACTATAAACACCTCAGATTTACATCAACATGTCATTGCTTCAAATCAAAAGATGTCCCATTTTATACTTTCTATATTCAGCTTGAAATTTTAATTTCTGGCTTTCTTGGGAGTAGAATGCATGTAATGGTTTTTTCCCCCCTCAGTATATATGTCTTTGACATTTAAAGAAATACCAAGTCAAATACATCTTTATATTTTTCATCTAAAACTGTGCAAAAAACCCCATAGATGACACTTCAGACAGGTAAGGAATCTTTAACTGGAATCAACCTCCAACTTTTTGTTTCTTAAGGAAATATCCTCAGTCACAGAAATGCAAAGATTGAAAAAGACCTCTTGAGACCAGGTAAAAGATAAGAATGGCTGTATTGAATCAGACCCCAAACATTCAGCTAATCTACAATCCTGCCTACAACAGCAGTCAAAGCTGGATGCCTGGGGAAGAAGATAACAGTACACAAGAGGCACACAAGACTTTCTTAAGTGCTGTCCCACTTCACCAGTAGTATCTTGGGGCTTTTTGGGTCAGATGTATTTGTGTGTTCAACAACACTCGAAATTTTTTTTCTGTGAGCTTGTCCTGTCTTCCTGCAAATGTGTAAAGTCTTGAACATTCACAGCAGTAAAATATCCACATTTTGCATGTGTGTGGAGGGAGAACAAAACTAAAACTGCAAACATCCTTTTGTTTCAAATCCACTAGTTTCATTACTGCCCCTCTCATTTCTTTTGAAAGAGGCAGCGTGCACTAGACTGCCATTCAGTCTTTCCATGTCACTCCTGATTAGACAGTCTTCCATCATCTCTTGCAAATGAGAAAGTGATTTTCACTTGTAATTTCAAGCAGCAGCACCACCAAAGATGAGATTTTTAGAATAATACAAAGAACTCAACTAAAATTACAGAGAACCCAGTAAGGTTCACTTTGAGACTGGTAATTTTGAAAATCCCACCTGAGCACAGTATACTCTAGCCTTATTTATTATCTCAAGTTATTTTTTAGGAGTTTTATCAATGAAGAGCAATTTGTCCATACTTTTCCAGCAGTAAATGTAATATTATAAGGTTCTTGCACTGAGGCAGACCTGTAAATCCTGACAAGTTCCCTTTTTGCTAGACTATTATCATTTAGACCGCAGGGGTTTTGGCATTTGAGCACTGCTAACAAAATGAAAGAGGATACATGTTAAAAGCTAAGGCAAAATGTAAATCAGAAGAATTCTAAATCTAGAAGATATAAATGCCTGGGCTGCATTTGTTATCCTATTACCAGGAAGTTGAAAACATGATAAAAACACAACTATCACTGCACTAGCAGGCTGACAGAACATAGTCAATAGAACTCAAATATTGAAGATGAATGCAAATGCAGAAAGCCAAGATTGCACAGTCTAATACTTCCGCAAGAAGTTGGACAGAGATATTTGTTCTAATTGTCTAATTCTGCTTTGACACTGAAGCCTTTCCCATTTATCACCTCCCTCCCCCATCCAGTTCCTGTTATACAGCAATTTATGAAATAAGCCAAGTTTTTCCAGTAAGAAAACTGAACTTACCACAAAATTAAACTAAACAAAAACAACCCTTCACGCATCTTCTGGTCTTCAATAAAACCTGCCACTTTGTTGGAAAAAACAAAAATTCCAGAGCTGAGAATTTAGATTCTAAGTAACTTTTTTCCTATTTAAGAAACAGTCTGTTCACTCTAGTTCTAACAAAACTAAAAGCTGTCCTGCACTAAGAATAAGGGATAAGTTCTCTACATTTTTAACTTGAAAATCAAATCATAAGCAATGGCAAAGGAAGGCCTTCAGCAAGAAGTTCTTATCCTTTTATGATGAGATAAAAAGAATATTTTTCCACACTCTGTAGCTTTAAGATTTGCCCTAACTCTACCTTTTTAAAACAATTAGTTCCTGCCATAAAGAATAAAATTCTTAACAATGCTAGCAACAGGAAGCATCCAAAATTAATGCCATTTTCTTGGGAATAATATTGTCTATTTCATATGAAAACAACTGTGGCTCTGTTAAGTCCTCTGCTTTTTAGATGAATTCTGCAAATACTGCTGCTTTATGAAAGGAAGTCAATTGCACATCTCAGTTGCAAGTCTTCACCTTTCTGTAAAATCATGCAAAACTACAAATGTAATAATTTTTTTAAGTTTGTCCTGGTAAGCTCTTTCTACGAGCAGCTGTTAATGTAATAATAAGTGAAGACTTTCCTGGTCATAGGGATTGATATTGCATTACAAGAAAACTACTATTCATCACAGCATCAAGAACTACACTTGACTAAAGCTGAAACCACCTATAAAACAAACTTTGATGGTCATATAAAGTAATGAAAAAAGTACCCATGCCATTGCAGGTATTTCTTAATGGAGACATGTGTTGGGAAAAAATGAGAATTCAGATGGTGAAGCAAGTACTAAAATATCTACCTTTTGAGTCCTAACAAAAAATATGGTTCATTAATTAAATAAAATCTGAGAACTGCTGGTGTACTTGTCTGCTTGAATTATTTAACACTTATGTGTGAAACAAAGTTTAGCACACACACTGCGTGCTCACATTGTATTTCACACGCTCTCATGGGTAGTAAATGAAGGGAAAAAAACCCCAAATCAGTACCTACTGCTGTCCAGATAAGATCTGTAAGTTCCTCTGAGTTGCTGGAAGGTGCAACAGCCACAGACAGAGCATGCCAAGCATAGGCTCTGGTCTGGGCAGGCCAACTCCCAAAGGGAAAGGACAAGGTGCTGATAGTCCAAGTGCTTACTCATGCCAAACTCAGACAAGGCAGAGTCTAACTGGGTGAACCTCAAGTCTCTTCAGGAGAAGAGCTGGTACACCAGTCCAGAGATTAGTGGCTCCATACTCAGCTGGACTAAAGGCACTTATCAGCCAGTGCCTAACCAATCCTGACATGCAATTCCGACCCAAATGAAAAGCTTCAACAAAACCCAGAGGGATTATCTTTCTGGAGGACAGTGACCACTATGCCTGCTCAACAGCTGTGAACAGGGGGATCCACATCCCTGACAAGGACTTTTTATTACTGGAAAGTTACTGTAAGACACATACTCAGTGATACAAACATGTAACTGAAATATTATGTGTTTATACAGGATAAAAGCAGGCACAAAAGCACTTTTTCGGCCTACAAAAAATAAATCAAAACAAATCCCATGCATTTAACTTTAAGAAGGTGCAGCAAGCAGAGACACAACCCCTCCCCTCCTCCAGTAACATACAATATGACAGTTTGAATTTGACATGATACTGTTATCCCCTTAAGAGCTTGAAAATTGATCATCTAGCTGGGGAAAAAACTCAAACTTTCACATTAGAATGTTTGTTTGGCACCTAGTTTGCTTCTTAACAGAAGCTAATTTTATCTTCCATAAAAAGGTTAGCAATGAAATGGCTCCAATGACATGGCAGTAAGGATAGAAAGAGCAATAAAAACTTACAACAGTTATTTAGGACTGTGGCTCAGATAAAATAAGCAAGACAAAAAAAAACCCAAACAAAACAAAACTTCATTCTACCCATTTCACCAGTTTTGTTTCACTACAGAGATTTATAACACTACAAAGTTGGAGAGCATAATCCCATCCAAGGAGGAAGCAGCAGGAATACGGCTGCAGAATTTAACCCAAGCCTTATTTACTTTTGCATTTAAGAAGACAGACCCATGGAATTTGCCACAATTCAGCAAGATCTTACAAAACCAAAGGACTGCAAATATATCTCTCTGAATTCTGATATATTCTTCCCTCAAGAGCAACTTTGAAGTGTTCCTACAAAGTATTTACAATGCAGATATTGCAATGTTGCAGGATGAAAAGCTGAAGTTCAAACTACCTAGAAACATAGTAGGACTAAAACGAAAGTTCTACAGCTGTGGTATGACCACTGAAACATTGGACAATATAAAAAAAAGACCAACTTGAAAAGCAAGTATACCCAGAAAACTATTTCACTATTTCCTGTTAAAATTTTACTTATAATCAGGACAACCTTAAGGAAGAAAAAGACTAAAGAAAAGTCCATCATGTTAATGCAGACTTATTTCTGTGCCTAACTCGTATAGAGACAGCCAAGGTATCTTTATACTGCACCAACAGAGCTGGCAGCTCCACTGAGTACAGCCTATAGCCCCCAGCCCCCTGTTACAGCTGTAAATCTACAACCAGAGACATCCCGACACAGACTCTGCTTCGGAACTTGCACTATACATGATCTCCATGTGAACAGAAAACACAACAGTGACTACAGGCAAGATATAGAGCACAAGTAGCCCCCTAGAGCAAAATCAGGCATGATTACACAACTGCCTTGCTAATGACCCTTTCAAGTTGAAAGGAAGGGGGAAATGCAATTACGAAAACTAGAATTAAGCATGTGACTCACTTCTACTAACCTTAACAGACAAATATCATACATCTAGTTTAGGTTTGTCATTGAGTCAGATGCTGTCCACAGGTAGGGAAAGTGAATAACCCCATTGTAAAATACCTGTTGAAAATAAATAGAATTCATTGCTTTCTGGAAGTGCAGCTCCATCTCAAGTATAGAGGGAACTCAAATATCAAGTTACTGAAGTAGGACTACAACCCCCTAACAGAGAAACTCTAAAGCAGTAGATGAAGTAGGGAAAAACTTAAAATCTTAATCAAGAATGGCATCTAAATTTCACAGAATGAAAACTCTACATAGTTGCTGTGTCTTAGGTAATCTCTTTGGTCATGTTTGTACTTGAACAGAAAGAGCATCTTAAGGGTTGGGCTGACTTGTTATACCTTCAACAGATAAACTCTAACTCTGCACTAGTGTAACCAGTATCTTACAGTCCTGGTGAGCGTTTTTGTACACTTTGTGAGTGCCTACCAAGAAGCAAACACACTGTCAACACAGACAAAAGCAGGAAACACAGGACCTTGGCATTAAGTGTTCAGGTTTCTCTTCCAGTAGCCTAGAGGATTTGCTCAGATGGTAACACCCAAGCATGAATAACAGCTTGAGTCATCTTCATGATAAATAGGAGTGGCAGGGAAGATTTTCAAAGTGATGGTACAGACACTGAAGACTATTATTTGCTATTCTTCCTGGATTTTCAATTTGCCTTCACCTGTTCAGGCAGATAAAAGTTTCAAGCTTCAAAAAGCACAGCATGATTTCTATAAAAGGAAACTCTTCAGGAGTACTAGAAACGCATGGGAGAAGCACTCTTACCTATTTTATTTAAGCATTTATTAAAGAGAGAGTGTGTGTGTATATATATGCTCAAAATACAAAAGCATATGAGAGGCTATGTATATATTTATGCTACACGATATATACACAAATACCCAAAAAGCAATCATTTTACAGACTTCTAAGAACATGCACTGTATGATAAAGGCAAAAATCACAGAAGCTTTTCCAGCCACAGGAGCGACAACCGAAATGTCATAACCTTAAAAAAAAAAAAATCAAAAAAGGACAAGCAGCAGAACCAGTATGATCCTTTAGCACTGTCACGCCAAGCAGCAGTGGTGGCAGTGACCTCTCTCTCATCCCACATGTTTCTAGAACATACTCATGATGCAAGCAGAAATATATTTAGTATGTATGTACAGACAGAAAACCTCAAATATGTCCTCAGTTTCCTTTTGAGGGTTAAAGCTGCACCCTCCTAATGTGACTTTGTTGAAAGGCACATGGTGAGCCCATGAAAAGCCATTGTTTGGTGGCCCTTAGCATGTTTTGTCCCCTGCAAGAAAAACCCTTGAAAATATTATAAATCATTGTCCATTGCAAATTCCAAGCTGAGACAGGATATTAGGTGCCTAAAATCCAGAAGACTGTTGGAAATGAGTGATGTCTGTAAGAGCAACCTGCTGCCTGTCTTTACACCAGTAAAGCTCCTTAAGTAGCTTGCATCCCGCCAGTGAGTGTGCTTGCAAATATTGTCATTCTGGATATACAAAGCACTTTTTCTGTGCTCAAGGCTGCCTCTCATTCACAGATTAGGTATTCCTATATCTCAGGAAAGGCAAAATTTAGTAGGCATGAAAGGAACAGACTAGCTTTTCCATGAGAAGCCAGTTGCTGTGCAGAAACACGTACGAGTTCTGGAGCCCAGAGGGAAGACAGTGCAGGAACGCGTGACTCATTTGCCAGCACTACAGTCGCTCATGTGGTTGAACTCACGACTACATCTGTGACTGGTAACACAACGAGCCACAGCCTGTCCTAGGGCCTCAAGGGCAAGTGGCAAAGCCCAGCTTGCACCCACATGCACCATCACTAAACATTCTCCACTGCTAATCCATACCAGCAGTACGGATTAAAAGTCCCTAAGCTGCATTATGCCCCAAATCTTGCCTAGGCATTGTCCAGAGGACAGCTGACAAACACCAAAACTGGCAAACACAATACCAATGAAACATCATTGATGACATGGTAATCACTGGTGCAGGGCAATACTCAAGCCCAAACTGTTGTCTCTAAAGCCAGTAGGACAGACTCAGCCCCAAACACCCAGCCCTTGCCACCTGGCCTTACCTGGCCTATCAACAAGATTTTAGACTCATTCTTTTAATAAATGCCTTACTCATTAACCTAGTGTATAAAATGTTGACAGTATGACCCTTCCTACTTCCTATTTTAAAAGGAATTACTTAAGATGTTAAAATCGAAGGGATCTTCAAACTGCATGTAGACACCTATCTCCAGAAGAGCTTTAGGACTTCAGACAAACCTAACATAAATCACTACTGATAAGGATACATCACAAGAAAATGTACTCACTCCCTTCCCTAGATGCTCAGTTCCTCCTTACAAGGAGCAGAGAAATCTAACTTGAAATTGTAAACTACATTCAGGGAAACAGGCACTAAGCACTCGAGTACAGTGAGCTCCACAACAGCTGTGTCCTTTTACAACCAAAGACTAGGAAGCTGCACAGCTAAGCCTGTACTATACCAAAGTACTAAGGAGTACTTGCTGAACTGTAATTGCTCACAGCTTTACCCTGACCTGGATTTGTCTAACCCTTTTTACGCAAATATTAAACACACCTATTTAATATTTTTTGTCCTTACTGCATGACCAAAGTAGGTCTCCTGTTATTCCAGCTCAGTGAGTTTGTTATATTGATGCAATAATGTATTCTTTGGGAATACATGGTTTTCATCAGGAAGGCATTTCTGCCGCAGTGAGCTGCATTATTTAAAACCAACAGAAGACTTTGGTGTGGGATGAGGTATCCAAGTATAACCATTAACTACATAGCTAGTTGACAAATATTTATTGCAAACATTGAGTTATGTTAAATCAACAATATGTGATATTTCATGGCAAATGTTGAATTGATAGTAGAAATCACAGAGAAGAAGCAGCTAATAAAGGAGAAGCATTATGGAGCATAGGTTAGGTAATGCTACATGGAAGGAATTATAAATAAAGCAAAGCACACTTGTCTACTGCTGATCATATTTTAACCATTAAGAGAAGTAACTTCATAAAGCCATCTTTGTCTTGTGTCAGTTAGTAAAACTCCAAAACACATTACAACTCTAAATTACAATATCAATACTGGTGTTCGTTCTTCCTTTGAAAAATACAAACACTAACCAGGACAATACAGCCAAAGAAGGCTACAGTGTCAAGAGCTGTACTGCTTTGGTTCAACACCTCTTTGTTACTGACACAAAACCAAACACCAAAACCACAGCTGAAGACAGCAGACCAAACCAGGCTGTGAATTAATTCCCTTTAGCCTGCCACAATGAACCTTCACGATCTGTTCTGGGCTGCTGTGGGGTTGCAGAAGGTGGTGCAGCTGGTCTCATCACTGTTAACACCAAAAGCTACCACATTAACTGCAGTCCTATGAGGAATACCTCTTGACTCCTAGTGCTCATGCAGATGCATTAACAAGCTAACAGCAGAACATTCTACCATCTGTAAAGCTAACCAGAGAAGTGTGGAGTGCTTCTTTCTCTAATCCACCTTACTGGGTTGGCATAAATTACATATCTTTAGACAAGCCTGCAGCTGGGCTGCAACTCCACTGCAGAAGACCAAGACCCTTTCACTACCCCAGCACTGGGCTGGGGTAGTGCCCTTGCAGTGCAGAAGGCCTTCACTCACCTTGTGTTGGGCCCACTAAAAGTTGGCTTGCAGAGAAAGTATTCTGTAGCATGGCCCGAATTATTTTAAGTATGCCAGGTGTGATGATTTAGAACATGTGTACCCACACTCTCCACTTACAGTACACGTGAAAGGGCATTTGCAAGAAGAACATTCCCTAAGCAGTGGCATGAAAAATGTAATACCCTGATTGTTCCTCCCCATTCCCAGCTTGTAAGAAGAATGGAAGCTGAGAGGCAAGGAAACACAGCTAGACTGCTTTGCAGATAGAAATAGCAAAGATATTCCATAGGTGTTTATTTTCTTGAATGCCACAGCACAAAAAATACCAAACAAATAAAAACAAAACAACAAAAAACCCCCAACCCCCTCAAACCCCTGAAATTAAATCACATTCTGAAACAAATGCATTTCAGATATTACAGATATTTCACTCAGATTGAAAACGGATAGATCTTGTGTTTGATTTGCTTGCACTGAAAACCTGCACCTTCCATGTTTATTCCTAACACAGTGCAGCAAACAGCAACACTTCAGGCAAAGATGTGACAGGGCTTTCTCTATGGGAAATTCAGATATTCTGGAATTTGTTCACACAACCTTTATTTCAGATATTTTAAAAAAATCCTCTTTTTGGCTGGCCGCAAGAGAGATCAATTTGACAGAATTACGGAAAAGGCTGATCATGAACTCCTAGGCTGGCAGGTAATGAGCTACCCCTTTCATAGGAAACATATTTTAACTATGGCAGGGTTTAAATCATATTTATAGAAATACAACAAAAATGAAGCAAAGGTTATTGTGATCTTTGAGTCTAATGTAATTTCAGTGCCCTATACATAAAGTTACAAAATCAAAATAGTGCCCAAAGCACTGTGAGCACAAATGTTCTACAGTAAAGAAAGAATATCGTACAGTATATTTCTATTTTGCAAGTAAAAATTATGCATTATTATTAACATCTTCTTAACTGATCATATAATCTGCATCTGGAAGCATCATAACCTCACTGGTAATTATCTGAGTGGGTAAATGGGGCTTCTCCTTCCAGGGTTCAATAAAAACTTAAGGAAAAGGAAGTACTTTTCATACAATTTAGTCAGTATGTACTCATCACCCCTTTTTAAAATAAAGAATTATTGAGAAAAACCTTCAGCTGTTTTCCACCCTTTATTTTGTCTGGTCAGGCTTTTTTTGTCCCCTTTTTTTTTTTGTTAGTTAAAAGAAAGAACGACCCAGAAAAGTTTCACTTCCTTCCTAAAGCACAAACAACTAAATCAGCTAGCTGTGCAAAAGCAATAAACATACTCATAATGACTAGCTAAGGAGTAATATATTATCTTCAAATATCAGGAACATATCTCACATTCATTTGATAGAGCTTCCAAAGTCAGCTAAAGGTCAAATGCACTTACAACTTTTCTTCAGAGAAATTATGCAAGGCATTTTTCCTCACAAAAGCTCTGTGACAAGTAAAACTACAATAAATTCAAGCTATTCTGTATTAAATTGCTCAGTTCTTTTAAATTTCTCATTGAAGTCCTGCTTCACAAAGCAGTCAGGGGAATGAGGAAAGACTGGATAAATACAGACGTGACTCTCCAAAAAGCAGACAAGCCTTGTAATGAAATGTACTACCTGGGAGAGGTGGGGGAGGCAAGAATTAAACAAAAACACATGGTAAACAAGTAAGAGAATCAAAGTTGCATTATGCAAATATTTGCAAATAAATATATTTCAAGGGTTTCTATTTACCAAGCTAGATCTTTTCCCATAAGCTTTACTCATTCCATGCTTTTCTTCTTCATTCTAATACTTCAAAAATATATATTCTCTAACCATATGAGCAAACTTGAACCTTCTTGAGATTCCATCTTCCTCAGACTACTGGGTACTTTGTTTAAAATTAACCCAAAGCAATCACTTATGGTGGGACATTCCTCATAAGTAATAAGGTGGCACCTGGCTTTTCTCTCCTCCTTTATCAAGTGTTTGGAGGTTAAGAGGTATTTAGTGGCATGAACTACCCTTCTCTAATTGCCTATCCATTCTTGAGGGAACTGCAGACACTTGTAAACCTTGTATACTATCAGATGAGAACAATACCCAGGTAAAGAATTGCAGAAGAATATGGTAAAAACTATTCCGTTGTTCAGTAGCTGAGCCTTCTGGGACACCTCAAGCACAGCAGCATTTTCTTCTAACAGGTTAAGTGCCAAGTGTTCTCAGGCACAATCAGTCAGTATTTTGATGTGAGGAACAGGAGGATTTTCTGCATTAGAGTACTCATGGCTCTACATTTCTGTGTGGGGCCTCAGGCCCTTTGCTGCAGTAACCCAGAGACTGAGCAAGGCATTTCAGTACAGATAATGTTTCACTACTATTTCTCTCCTGAGACACCACTGAACACTGCTGTTTACAACTCACAGCCCTTCCCTCATGGACAGACAGAGGAGGCAACGGAGGCCAGCACAGAACCTCAAGATCCTGTCCTGGCTGTCACAGCTGCACTCAGCTTTTGAGGAAAAGCTGCTGTGCCCTCTAGTGCCAAGCCTCCAAAACCAAAAAAAGCCTCCAAAACTCACTGTCCTGGAGGTTGGGGAGACTCAGGCGAGACACAACACATAGGTCAATGAAGAAGAAGGGCCCTTGGATGCATGTCTGCACATTCCTATTCATCCCCTCCACTAGGCTGCACTCCACATATTTCACTGGCACTAGGTGATCACTGCAGGTTCCTTTCAAATGAACTACTCAGTGCTATTAACACTCAAATCAGCTACTAAACAGTACCAAACATATGCCTCTAGAAGCTCAAGAAGAGAGATTTGATACATTAAAACACATTCAAGCAGAGCACTCAAAAAACCTGAAATAAACCTATGCTTGCTGTTGACATTGTAATTTGTTTCACAAAAGCCTGCAACACCTGTAAGTTTTGAAAACACATTTGATCGGATTTTCCAGTTTGAAAGCCCAGGTTCAAATGGTATTATCTACATGTGGGACTTGAATGACTGGGTAGAAACTGATAGATATGACTAATTCCTGATTGGTAAGCTGGCTTCAAACTGGTTTGTAGAAAGTAGTGAGAGCCACTTTTGCTTGTAGAGTCAAACCTGGGTTATCTGTACCTCTGTCTTTTGTCCTCAAAGTCACAATTCTCAAACAAACACCTTTCACATGCCTGCAAGTTCCTTAAAACACTGTCTGCCTCTTAAAATGCTGCCTCCTTCTCCCTGTTTCTGTAGGCTCTGATGAAAGGCATTCAAGTGCTTTCAGGCCATCTTATTCAAAGAACAGCAAAACCACAAAGAAATTTACGCAGCAATGGATATGCATCTCCCAGGACATCAAACGAACAAAAGCATTACAGGGTAAAAAAAATTACACTCAGTACAGCAACTGTAGCACCACATCAGAAATCCTGGGGCAGGTACAGTGTCGTGGCAATGAGCGTGGAGCCAGATACACAAGTCTTGGCTCCTCCAGTAGAAAGGTCACCTTCCTAACGGGGCGTATTCAGAAAGCCACATTTGCTCATTGACTTTGACAGCAAAGAAAAGTAAGTGGCAAGGGCTGGTTGGCACAAGGTGCTCCACTAGATTCATCCTGAATCAAGGCAATTACTTCCGTACTACCCTGAGGCCCGCATGTTTCTTCTAAGCTACATGAGGCTCTCTCTGTTCAGGGCAACAATGCCCCTTGAATCCAGCAGTACAACCCCTGTTGGGTAAAGTATCACCTGTACTAGAAAATTGTTAATTTTATATTCTCGAATCATACACAAACCAAATGCAGTTTTTACCCTGAAAATAAAATTCACTTCACAGTTAAACTATTTTATTAGCTATGGTCTACCACATTTTCTAAACTTTCCGGAACTAAAATATATAGGATGGGTTCTTAAATGGTTGCATTATATCTCTCTGGTCAAAATTACCAGTCTCTACAGCCTCTTGGGTTTTGGCATAAATAGCATATCTCTGGTTTATAAGTAACCAATAATAAAAAGAACACTGTTTGATTTACTGAAAGCCAGTCAAAAATCCCAACCTTCCACCATTTTATTGTAATGGCATCCAAAAATACCAAAGTGACTGAAGTGCCAAAGACACTGTGAAACAATATTTTAAGTACTATTAACAAACATGTCAGGTGCCCAAAACTAAGGCCCTATTGCCAAGTAGGAATAGTAACTTAAAAAAACCCTAACTTTCAAATAAAAGCATAGAATTTATTGCCTTGACTTTGGTACCAACACACTGTTTAAGGGTATTACCCTTATGATTCATGCCAGAGTAGTACGATGTTGGCTTACAATCACATAAATCAGCAATGTTGACTTCTTCCTCTGAGATACACTCCTTTTTCCCCCAAACCTGAAGACATGGTAAAACTAATCCTGTTTTGCTCTTGTAATTTATTTTTTGAGAAATAAATTTCAGCAAGACCACAACTTATTTTATAGAGTTGGGTGTGATTTCTTTTTAAGTAAGTTATACAACGGCAAATACTGTTTTAAAGTATTACTTACAGATTGCCAAGCGAGAGACTCCATAATTCGATTTTCACAGCGTTCTAGATGCTTTATCATTTCCCGTGTTAGGCTTGGCTCTGCTTTAATAAAGCTTTCGATCACCTTGTACAAGTCAAAAGCTTTTAAATCAAATACATTGAGAATCCATGGGAAAGACAAGTCTGTTTCGGCACTGGTACCATCACTTTGTGAAGCATTTCCTGAAGGGAAAAACAGGACTAGAATTATAACAAGTACCACAGTCTTTTACTTTTGATGTTTTTTCCTTTTTGTATTTATTGAATCATTGCTAGTTCAGAAATTTCTGAGAAGATTTTGGGGGGGTTTTGGTATTTATTGTATATATTAGAAAAAATGGCAATAATTATCAATAAATAACAATGTTATCTAGGACTTTAGATTTAACTTACTGCCATATGTAGCCATGACAACCTCAACAGCACATGCCAGAAGAGATGTGTGGAAGGTATTATCATTCAGAAGTGTGCTAAAAGGAAAGGAAGTTATTAGTACTTGTCCTAAGACTAAAATAGCATACTTCAATAACAAGTTAGGGGCAAGTACCTGAAATTCTGCACTGAGAGGCGCTCTTCCTCCTGAAATGTATAAATTAGACAAAACTTATGAGTACTCTTAGCATTTTAAATGCACTGCAGCACCAAGCTACCAGCACTCAACTTACCGACTTCAGCATAGACTCCATTACTCTGTAATAGAGACGTACTCCAAGCTTGTATCTCTGTTAGAAGGAGAAATTCAAGAATATTACAAGAAGTTTTAACAGACTACAACTGGCAGACTCTTGTGTTTTAAGAATCCAGAACATGTTCAGTTTATGACAGGGACACTATAAAGACGTTATAGTTCCCAGTTCCATTTGTCAGTAACTCCAGAGATGCCTCAAAGTACGAAAGTGTGTGACTACCCCAACCACATGAAGACTTAAGCAATTGTAACATAAACTGTGTTCATGTTGATTCATAGCTAACAGGATAAAAAGCAGGGTTGACAGACAGGAAGGTGACTGCTGAAGACAAACTTAGTTGGATTTATTTTCCAAAATCCTTGTTGAAAGCACAGATACCCTACTAATTTTATAAGGAAGTGAGTCACCTTTTGCAGTTTTGGGCCAAGTTACCTTAATGAATGCGAATAGATGTTTTGCTAAATGTATTTTGCCCAGTAATTTTCCCATTCTTCAGTAACTATTTCCTACATATTTCCACCTAGTTCCTGTTGCTCCTTATATATACACTAGGGGGAATTTAAATACTATCTTTACAGTACTTTAGAAAAAAGTACTCCTCAATTTGAAAAAAATACTTTTTACCATTAGTGATCCCCATTGAAGGAGGACAGTCAGTAAGTCAGGTCTCACATCAGCCAGTACTAACAGAGCTCAAAATGAGTAACACTCAACCCACTTGTTACTTACCTGGGAGCCAATTTCAGCCCATCCCTGCCCAACTGCTTCAGCAAATTTCTTTTTGAAGATGTGGTGAAGACTTTCTACTCTTTTCAGGATACTATCGTGAGGGTTCACTGTGCAATTCTAATAAAATACATGGGGAAGGAAAGATAAAAAATAGACATTTCACTTCACTTTGTAACATCTCTCAATCAGTTCATCAGCATAAATAAAAGTGGAGTAATTAGAAGAGTGGAATATATCATGTTCCCTCCTTTTTATGCCCCTTTTGTAACTTACATTGAAATATGTGATGAGAGTATCTGAGGGTTTATCAGTTGCTGAGTTTAAAATCATAATCAATTGCTGAATGTTATTCATTGCCGCTCTGGAAAAATACAATAAAATACAGATTAAGCATTAAAGTTGGCTTGACAGTTTTCAGAAACTGAACGATTCTATAAAAAATTCTATAAAAAAACCCTGTGATTTTAATTCTCACCTCCAGTTACCAAACAACCTGTTAGGGGATACTGCTGCACTGCGTTAACTATTGTGAATTCTGTTTTTTTATCTAATAATCTAATAATTTAGTTATGAATTGCAATAATTTTAATAACCAAAAGAATGGGTTAGTGGATTCATTTCTCTCCTAACACATAAGAAACAGTTTGATTTTTTTATGGTATTGTTACTTTCTGAATTTTTCATTGTGGTTTTCGGTGGAGTTGTGTGATTGCCTGTTTTAAATTTCTATGTTTGGTAAGTAAGTGCATTAAGAAGTAAAATGTATTCAATCATTACTATTGTAGCAGTGCAAAGATGTAGTTTTCTTTAATTTACTTTTTAGAAGGTTTTGATAAAATTACTTCTGCCAGAAATCTACTAATTATAAGCAAATGCGTAAGGACAGTGGAAAAAAAATAAAATGAAAACACATAATCAATTCTCATTGTGCTCTGAAATAGTACTTACACTAATCTTATCTATTACTTTCTACATAACTGACCAGATACAAATCCACTGATAAAAATTCTTATATTCTCTCCAGTTTCAGGGGGCTTTAAAGCACATCCTAAGTGTCTAAGTCCAGAAATACGACATTATAAGAAGTGTCAAATTAGTAAGTATGGTGCTTTCAGCATGTCCTGTAGGGTTTCTGTTTCATTTGAGGAGAGTTAATGATACATTTTCCACTTTATGATGGTGATGAAATGTTTGCTGCCATCTACTGACACTCCTGTGGCTTTCTGAAAAAACAGTTAACTACAGTCCAAAATCAGTGCTGGAGCCAGGAGAATTGCCTTAAACAGTAACAGTTTTGGAAAACTCAGAGCAAAGCTCAAGTGTCGATGGAGAAAACTTAAATATCTTACTAGACCTCCCCCAAAGATCAAAGCTGGTTTAGCACATTTCAAATTTTTAGCAATGCAGAAACTTGGTACTCCTGGACTTTCTTAATGTCAAGGATTTTCTTTCATGCCAAGAACTTCAATGAAGCATCTTTCATAGTGTGAGAAGGCTTTAATTCTACTATAATTTAAAAGTGTCAGTGGTTATCTGTAATCGCCAAAAATGGGATCTGTTGCCAAAGACCTTCTTTTTAAATACAGTGGATGTTACAGGTGGTGTAGTTCCTGACACCGCACATTCAGTCTGGGAACCAAAAGGCAAACCGATTCCTTTGTGGCTAAAATACACCACTAGCAAAGAAAGATTTGAAGCACAAGACTAAAAGGGACCACAAGGAAATCAAATAAAGTCTTCTGCAGTCACAGGCAACTAAAAAGTCTTCCATATACTGATCAATAGTTGTCTCAGCTGCATGTCTCCTTTTATTATTTCTACGAAGAAGCTTTTCAAAACCTTGCTGCTCTTTTCACTAGAAAACAGTTTTGCAGATGGTACCAAGCAGATTTATAGCGGATGCACAAGCCCCAAGTCTAATTCATTCCTCCATAAGCAAATTCCACTGCAGAAGTATTATTAATAAAAACAAAAATAATTTTACTCACTTGAGAAAGCTGAAGTAATAATAAAGGGTACAATATTTTAAGTTCTCTAGAGCATGTTAAAATGAAAGCCATTTATGTATCAAGCACGAAACAAAAATTCACTGTTTAATTTCCCTAAACCTGACACCTTAATAGCGACTCCCTGTGGGGGCACTTCTCTGCCTACATAGCACATGGCATTGCAGTCACACAGCTGACTGGTTCTTGAGTGTCCAAAAATTTCTAAGCAAAAACATAGCGATCTTGTCAAAAAATTATGTGGCACAAGGGAAAAACTGTACACAGAAATCTCCTTTCCTTTGGTTAACTGAATTCAAGTTTGCAGTTTTTCTTCATTTGATTACAGATCAAACAATCTCCAATTAATACCACATTTCTTACACATTTTCCCAATTGAACAAAATATATTGGCACTCTGAAATGTCCATCTTCCCAATACAGGAAAAATACAAAAAGTAAGTACTCTGAAATGCTAAATCTTTCCCTACAGAAAATAATATTAAAAAGCCAAAGGTCATAGAAAAAGTGCGTGTGCATGTACACATAAGGTCTCACATCATGCAGCCAGAAAATACAGAGCTATGGTAAAACACCTTAAAAACCCCCAAATTCATACCGAACAGGAGTCTGTGGAAGTATAAGGCTAATTTCCTCCTCTGGACTGTTTTTCAGTGGTGTCCTCTCCAACTGTGAGCTACAGAAATGGAAAAACAAACTTATGAAGAACTAATGTAATTCAAAAAACAATGTTTTCTATGAAGACCTATTAATCCAAGGAGACAACCGTGGAACAGATTTTTAGAAGATCTAAATGTCCAACCACTCCAGTTGTTTAAACAACATAATGATCCTTGTGGGTCCCTTCCAACTCAGAATAGTCTGTGATTCTGTAAATTAAACTCCCAAGTAGATCTGCTTAGAGCAGGACATTAGACTAGATAAGCTCCAAAGTTGTCTTCTAAGCTTTTTCCTTTTCTAGAGTTCTATTTATAAACAGCTTCATTTCACTGGAATTTAGGTGTATAACTAAAAAAGAAATTAAACAGAATCATAGAATACTTTGGGTTAGAAGAGACCTTTAAAGGCCATCTAGTCCAGTCCACTGCAACAAGCAGGGACACCTTCAACTAAATCAGATTGCTTAATCTCACCTTGAATGTTTCTAGGGATGGGGCATCCATCAACTCTCTGTGCACCCTGTGCCAGTGTTTCACCACCCTCATAATATAACACATTTTCCTTCTCTCTAGTCTAAACTTACCTTCTTCCAGTACAAAACCATTTCCCCTTGTCGTGCCGCAACAGGCTCTGCTAAAAACTCTGGCCCCATCTTTATTATAAGCTCCCTGGAGGAACTGAAATTCCGCTTTAAGGTCTCCCTGGCACCTTCCTTTCTCCAGGATGGACAAGCTCAACTTTCTCAACCCTCCTTCATAACAAGAGGTGCTCTAGTTCTCTGATCATTTCCATGGCCCTCATCTGAGCTCACCCCAACAGCTCCAGGTAACGTGCCTGGGCATAGGTACTCTAAACAGGCACTACTTATTCTGCTAAACCACCTGTCCCATTGAAACTACCATTTCTCAATTTGCAGGTACAGGTCAGAAGTCAGAATGGGCTGAGCACCATTCCCAGCAGGCAGCTTTCAAATGCCACCATCCATTTTCAGGAAGGAGAATGTGGACAGTGAGGTCCCAAGCCCCCATGCCTGCTGGCTCCAGAGCAATAACACTGCCTCAGGCACACCAATCAATTAGCATGACATGGCCTCTGCCTCCTCCTTACAGTTCCTCAGCTTCTCTGGATGACAGGGCCTTGCATAGAGTAAGAGTCAGAGCAGAGCTTCCAAATAATTTTACATAGAGTCACATTCAGATGCTTTTTAATTATTTAAGTGATAATGTAAAGCAAGGCTGGTTATGCCAGAAATACCTTAGCTCAACTACAAAGCTAAAAGGTGAACAGGATCAGGATCTCCATCTGTAACACAAGGGGGCAGAAAGAAACACAAGTTCAAATTTTCTATTATAAAGTGAAAGCAGTAAATGGAAATATTACCACGCTATGACATCAGGCTGTAGAGTTTCATCATGATTCAGAAATAATCTTGCATCTATATCTTTGTTTTTAAGGTAGAGCTCTTCATACTGTTTCAAGATAATTTCAACCTGAAACAAACATTGGAAAAAACCACAAATTTATTTTACAGGACTAAGTTTGAAAATTTACTGAATAAGTTAGTCCTACCCCATGAATACAATGCCGAAATGCTAAGAGAATGACCTTGGAGTTCACAAATTTACTTCTTATATAACAGCTGAAACACACCCAGAGAAAAATGATTGTTTATAAAAGAAAACAATCTGAGATCATGAGACTTTTTTGAAGAAATGTAGGTCTTGACACTGTAGACAAGATAAAAATAGCTAGAATGAGAAACAGACCTGCAAATCTTTCCATCCAGAAAAGAGGGGTGTCTCCAGGAGCAGGAAATATAAAATGTTTATTCCTAGAACAGCTGCCAGACAATCAGTTTGGGCCCTGTCTTTGATGGTTTGGAGATGGAAGACAATGCCCAAACTCAAACCTGCTTGTTCTAAGACAACTTTCCCCATTTCATGTTCCTGTATTTGTACAGGTGTAGTTCTGAAGAGACATGCCTCTTTCTGCAAAAACACAGACTTATTTCAAATCCACTTTGCTGTTTTAAAGTAGCTGTTAAAAGTTCCTTAATTGACTAGACCCCATATTGATATGACTAGATATTGCATGAAAAAGTTTGTTTGATTTTTTGCATGGGTTTTTAGTTTTTTTATTTTTCTTTTGAGTGATTAGCATTAACTTGAAGTCGGCAATTTTTTTAATCTAGGCCTCCACTTCAAATCTGCTGCTGTGCTCCTGCAAAATTAGGCAGTCACCTCAATTATCTGTTCCCTAAGCCCTTAAACACACTAAACGATGCTGTGCTCTGGCAAATTCCTGCTAGAAAAACAGGCAACAGTCCATATGAACCCAAATTAGTCCCCTCTCAGTCCCAAGAGAGAAAGCTGCAAATATCTCCTACATAGCTTTGCTCCTCACCTCTTCCTTTTACCTTTGCCAAATGGATTTGCTCCAAACTGATCTCATAGTTAACACTTTGAGATAACGACTATTAAATCAAAGATTATATTTCAATTTTCTCATTATTACTAGTTATTTATTTAAAAAGTTAATTGTATTTTTAGTATCTATCCAATGGCCTATGCATTCTTTTTATCTAAAGTATCATAGTATTTAATAAATTTTTAGAAAAAAACCAGCAAGTCTTAGACAAAATGGCTGTACTGGGATAACTGGGAAGAAACCTTCAGACAAAAGTAAGAGTTCTGTATTAAGCTATTCAACAGTGCATAAAGCCTGACCAACAAACACATACTAAAGACACATGAAATACCAATATTAAGCTTCAAATGCTTTTCTTCCTATGGAAGTAGTATTAAAAGCTCACTGGTTTTTTTATGAAAATGAAAGTCAATTTCAATGTGCCACATTATTAGGTACTGTCCTGATGACCTCAGCTATGACTGATGATTATCCAGATTATATTTATGAACCATCTCTGAAATATAGCTGTAACCCTCTGCTTTGGCACTCAAGTTTCAGGAGCAAGGATTATGTAGTGGATTTTTCTTCTTCTGCATCATTTTACAAAATCTTGACCAGCAGAGTCTTAGTTTTGACACTATGCTTAAACTGAGCAGCCTTGGATGAAAACCCTCTGGTCTGAGAACAAGCTATATAATGACCTTTTGCTGGAAGTTCATAAAGGGTTTCTTTATGAACTATATATAGTATATATCTCCATTATACACTATATATACTATAAATATACACTATATACATATAGTATATATATATACACCATATACATATAGTGTGTATATATGTATACACACACACACACATACAACTATATATACCCACAAATTAAAAAGTCTAAACAGGCTACTGATACCCTGGAATTAATTTAGGAAGAGATTAAGATCTTTAGACAGTCTTGTACTTTGTTTCCCACCCAACACATTGTGAAACTGAAGGGAAGATCCACCTGCCTGAACCCTGCAGACTTACCAGTCTGCTCAGTTTCAGAGCTGCGTATTTTCAGGTTACCACATCTATTGGTGACACACAGCTAGACCTACCCTTTCAAGAATGATGAAAGGAAACGCATTGCAAGAAGTTACCTACTAAGGTTCACTCTTGGATGCAATTGCATAGAGGCAATCTGCTGCATCCAGGCTACAGCTTGGCAAGATGAAAGTAATTCCCCAAGGACACAGCAGTCCCAACTCTGCCAAGCTGTGAAAGTGAGCATAATCTTTTGGATATCTTTCCAACATAACTACAGTAACGTGTCTCATTTATACTTAAATTAAGGTAGGTAATTTAGGACTGTATGCATTTACAGAGTGACTTCAGAGACCTAACATTGTAATAGTTCTGTTTTAGATGAATGGCCTTACCAAGATCATGGATATGCAACGCTTATGTTGTGTTTTACTTTAAGCAAAAGCACTGGTTTAGCCTTGGGAGATTAATTTATTGAACTCAGACAAAAAAGCTAAGCATGCTTTATGAATACTGGAATCCCTGCTATGTGACATTCCTGAAAAACAACGCCTTTTGCTAGATGATTTTAGAAGAAGCTACTAGAACTTCATCAATGTGTAAAGGGAATCCTAAACAATCTGGCATAAGTGAAGCACTGGTTTTGTTATCAGGTTTGTGTGGTTGGGTTTTGGTAGCTGGGGGGCTACAGGGGTGGCTTCTGTGAGGAGCTGCCAGAAGCTTCCCCTGTGTCCTGCAGAGCCAATGCCAGCTGGCTCCAGGATGGACCTGCTGGTGGCCAAGGACAGGCCAATCAGGAATGGAAGGAACACCTTCTGTGATAACATATTTAAGATGGAAAAAAAGTTTTTGGGCAGATGTAATTGGAGCCAGAGAAGAGGAGAGTGATAACGTGTGAGAACAGCTCTGCAGACACCAAGGCCAGTGGAGAAGGTGGAGCAGGAGGTACTGGAGCTCCAGGTACTGGAGCTGACATTCCCCTGCAGCCCACGATGAAAACCATGGTAAAGCAGCTGTGCCCCTGCAGTCCATGGAGGTCAACAGGAGTGCAGAGATCCACCTGCAGCCCCAGCAGGAGAACCACACCAGAGCAGGTAGATGCCCAAAAGAGGGCTGGGAACCCATGGGAATCCCACTGTGGAGCAGGCTCCTGACAGGGACCTGTGGACCCATGGAGAGAGGAGCCCACACTGCAGCAAGTTTCCTGGTAGGACTTGTGACTCTGTGGGAAAGCTATGTTGGAGCAGCCTGTGCTTGAAGGACTACTCCCCAAGGAAAAGTGAGCCACGTTGCAGTAGTTTATGAAGATGTGTTGCCTGTGGGATGGACTCACGTTGGAGAAGTCCACTGAGGACTGTCTCTCTTAGAAGGCACCCCACACTNGCTGGGAACCCATGGGAATCCCACTGTGGAGCAGGCTCCTGACAGGGACCTGGGGACCCATGGAGAGAGGAGCCCACACTGCAGCAAGTTTCCTGGTAGGACTTGTGACTCTGTGGGAAAGCTATGTTGGAGCAGCCTGTGCTTGAAGGACTACTCCCCAAGGAAAAGTGAGCCACGTTGCAGTAGTTTATGAAGATGTGTTGCCTGTGGGATGGACTCACGTTGGAGAAGTCCACTGAGGACTGTCTCTCTTAGAAGGCACCCCACACTGGAGCAGGGGAAGGACTCCTCTCCCTGAGCAGTGTCAGAAACAACATGTGATGAACTGACTGTAACTCCCATTCCCCATCTCCCTGCACTGCTGTGGGGGTAGAGCCCAGGAAGGAGTGAGGGGTGAAGGAAAGGTATTTTTAAGATTTATTTTACTTCTTGTTATCCTGCTCTGATTTCACTGGTAATAAATTCAGTGAACATCCCCAAGTTCAGTCTGTTTTGCCTGTGATGGTATTCAATGAGCGATGTCTCCTCCTCCATCCTTTTCTAAGCGCATGAACTTTCCATTGTATTTTCTCACCCTGTCCAGTTGTGGAGGGGAGTCATAGAGCGGCTTTGACGGGCACCTGGCATCCAGCCAGGGCCAAACCACTACACTCCCTTAAATTCCTGCACTTACCTCTGGCAGTCCATTTGACGCTACAATACCAGCGGAATTCAAGAAAGGAATAAAGCTTGTGAGATACACATTTTTGACCTAAAAAAAGAAAAAATGTAACATCAGCAACATAGAGCCATGCATACACTGCTTTTGCATCTTTAAATCAATAAACTGACACTTCTGTAATGCACAGTGCTTTGTTTTCAAGAAAGCAAGAATGAAACTCCTTATATATCCAAAACACAGTGATATGTAAGCATGCAGCAAGCAGTCCATAGCAGGAACATTAAGAGACTAAACTGGGAAAGCACTGCACTCCTTCCAGCCCTCTCATCTTTCTACTTCCATCTGGATATTCAAAAATCAGTCCTTTGACACAGGAATAGATTTATTCGCAAAGGAAAGGGGAGTAGCTTTTTTTTTTTTAAGATCCCCACAAAAGCAATGTGCTTGGTGCATACATTTTCTCATCCTGGGATGCAGCTGTGAACCCTCTCAGAGCATACCTGCATCTACATGCTACATGCTGTGTTCAGCCTGTAACTTCAGCCATCATTCTTGACAGTTCAGTTTCCCTGGCAAAGTTACCACACATATCAAAGAGCTTGTTCTAGGGCTTTTTATCTGTTTGATTTTTAAACTACCTACTAGAGAAACTATAGAATGGTAGAATACCTTCACTACTGAACCTGAGAGAATAGTTAAGCTGGCATAAGTACTGACATTTAGAAAAAGACCATTTAAATAAATACATATTCCAGATGGGGTTTAGCAGCAAGACCTATCAGACTTGAAAATGCAGGCATTACCTCATCTAAATTACAATCATGCTCTTTACAAAGGATTTCAATAATTTTTGTATCGGTATCAAGTTGCTTTGCAGTACGTGTACTCCTGTTCTGACCTCTTCTTGGAGTTCGAGCTGAACCATTAACAGTCACTGCAGTCACAGCAGACTCTGGAAAGATAGTCAGAACAATCACAAGGTTACACTCATCTTAAGAAAACCCAAGAGATTCCATTTTTATATAGCTTTTCAGGTCTGCCTCTGAAAAATATTTTCCTTTTCCTCTGTTTCATTACAGAAAATCTATACAAAAAGAAAGTTATTTTTTCAATTCCTGTATCAGTATTTGGACATTTTGGTTTTGAAAAGCTACTCTACACAGAATGTAACAGCACTCTTTGTAAGTAGCTTTGAATGAACACCTGTTTTGCAAAGCTAGGAAAGCCTTATCTTTTCACATAGGCGTAACAATTTTTTCTATTTTTACAGAAGAGTAAAACAAGAAGCTGAAAGATCAACTTCACACTACCTGTCTGAAGGTTAATAAATCAATGCAGGACTTAAGCACTGGTGGGAACCTGGAATATGGTCCTGTAGGTAAGTTCTCCTTTCCCCAGATACTCCCAGACAAACAAGAAGAAACAACAGAAGTTCACCTTGAAGAAGGTATCAAAAAACCTTAATACTCTGAGGTAAAAATACTTAATTCTGCTAATCTCAAAGTAGATGGTTTCAATAGTGCCAGGTTGAAATATGTGAATTATATTAAAAATGTACATTAATATAATTAAATATTGTTGGTTTAAACCTAGCACTCTAATCAGCATACTGTTCTTATCTGTAATTTCATTTATATTTGACAACTGTTCTTAGAAACTCTAACAAACCACACTGCTGGGGTGGTTGCATGTTAATCCCCTCAGTCTCAGTCAGATCATAAAGCCTGACATCATTTGGCACACTAAGCCTCTGGGTCATGAGGATTTGAACAATACTTTGTGTTATCTGCTAAAAGAATGAAGAGCTGTTTGATAGTTACAACATCATACACAGCTTCACGTTAGAAATCTAATGCTATATGCACTTATGACAGCAATACTCCTATCTGCAATTCCGTCTCAAGTGGCAGGACTTTTTTCAGGATATGATGCTCAGAACCAAACTGTTTTTAATAATGAGCTCCTAGTCTCCCCAGTTTCACTACAAAAAATAAATCAGTGTGAACACAGAGTTCAAAAACGGGTAGTTTCAATACAGTGCCTTTGGAAAAGGATCGGCTTTATAATATCTAAAATAAGTAATGTCTGTCCTACCAGGAAGAACGAATTTAAATTCAAAATAGTTCTTGAGGAGGGCAGCAATTTGCTTGTCCTAAGCCACACCCTTTCCCACCCTTTATTTACATTGGCATTAGAATGAAAACAAGATTATTTGTTCTCACCTGCAACAAATGATTACTAGGTCAGATAAATATCTGCCAAAACATGGAATTTAAAGAATATAGCAGTGACTACACCATCTATTCTATGACATAGCCCACATGGATGTTTAGTAGCAAAACAAAGAAATTAGATTAAAAATACTAGGGTCACATACCAACCCAGCTGAGGATAAACTCAGTAGTCTCAAAAAAATGTGAGCCACATACTGTGGCTCCAAATACTTCAGTATATCAATGCCATTGCATGCTGAGGAAAACAGTTAACTAAAATAGAATGCTACCTTTGAAAGTTGCCATAAATGTTTACTCTCTCTGCCCTTCTAGTGAGGTTTTCCAGATTTTAGGTATAAAAACTGAATGTACAAAAACGTACTGTTGAACAGAAGTTTCTATAGTGAAGATCCGTTATACTTTTAGTTGAAATAATGACTCTTGGGAATAGCAAAGGGGATTTAATAAAGCAAAGCTATTTGCATTTTACCTCTACTGTTTTATTTTGAGCTTCTCCCCATCGTGTATTTGTTTTAAATGTCTACATATAGTCCAGTATCTTGCACATTTCTGCTGTCCTCATACTGTTGTACATCAATGAAGTATGAGTCATAGTACGATCATTTCCTTTTGTAACTCAAAACAAACATGATTAATAGTTCTCAGTTATAACCTCCCCTGAACCTGAGTTCTTTTACCAAATTAAAACTGCTGTTTAAACAAGTCTCTGAACAACTTGCATGGGCAAAGGACATGGGAAATAGCAGGAGAAGAATATTAAATACACTGCCACATTCAGATAACTGCATTCAAGTTCACTACCATCTAAATTGAACTAAAACATAATGAATCCATTTTAATAAGCTTAAGAAGTTTTATTATTTAATTAGGAATGTTAACATGACATAGAAATTTAATCAATTTAATTTCGACTTTATTGAACAAAAAATAAACTTCTTACTGTATGGTTCCTTGAGCATAGCAGGGGGTGACAGTTTGATAAAATAATCTAAGACACACAGCAACAACTGGAAGGAAATCACCAGGTCATCTTCCACTTGCAACACTTTACCTGCAAATATTTAAATGGGTAAAGAAAACCTTTGTGAGATGTTTGACTTAATTTTAGAAGTAATTTTTAAAAACAAAGATTCTGAAGTTCATACAATAAAGCACTACTGTTAGAATTCAGACAGCATCATACAGGATGCAAGTGTTCTTTAAAGGCTATTGATTTTTAACTCATCGCTCTAAAGAAGTTTGTTGCTTTAGAGATGGCATATATATACATAAACTTACTGTGCACAAAACTCCTGCCCTCAGTGCTCCCTACTGATTTCTTCTTTGTTTTTCTGTAGTGGAGTAATGCTGTAGACTATTTCACCTACATGTGCCCCTTATTTTTCTGTAATTCTTCCTCACTTTCTCTTTTGCGGTCTTATGCAAGCTTTGTGGAAGCTGCTAAATATTTAGAAAGCAGAGCTGCTAGTAGACAGCAATGAGAAATTCAAAACATGCTAAATTACTGTATGCTCAACCTGTCAAGTTTATATGAAATTACCGAAGTCACAAAAACGTCAGACCACTTTTAAAGCTGTATTATTCCAGTTGTTCCCAAATTATGGTTCATATGCCAGAGATGATCTCCAAGACAGCATGCCTTGCCATGAAAAATTAGGAAAGCCAACAGCAATTCAAAATAGCAACAGACCACTACTTGTGTTCCACTTCCATGTGAAATCATCACCCAGGCTCTCCCGCAACTATTTGCTGGTAAATTTTAGCTTCCTTGGTTCTCAAGAAAAGGCAGGGTAGAAAAACTTCTCTGGCTTTTGCTTTATGCTTATGCTTGGAGAATTCTAGTGGAAAAAGCTCCACGAAACTCAGCTGATCCAAGACCAATTTTGCTATCAGAGATGTGTACACTTTGCTGATAACACACATGTGGAGTAAGCAGCAACTGATATATATGATTTGTTCCTTTTTGTAGGAGTAGTACAATGACACACGACACCATGGACTACTAGAATTGCTTTATCACTCAATTTTAACTATGACTTATGCTTTTTCAAGAAAGAGTCAAAGTATTTAAAGGATGTGATTTCAGGGACTTAGTATGATATCTTATGATTGAATTTATTTTATTTCAATTATATATAAATATATGTTATACAGAGTTATTACATATATTTATTTTATATATAATTATGTATATAATATAAAAAAAGTCTGC
>VWZD01009213.1:27295-40458 GCA_013396695.1 Sakesphorus luctuosus
CGTTGGTGGCATTTGTACCTGGGTGTTGGTGGCATTTACACCTGGGTTTGGTGGCATTTCCACCTGGCGTTGGTGGCATTTGTACCTGGGGGTTGGGTGGCATTTGTACCTGGGGGTTGGTGGGTGGCATTTACACCTGGGGTTGGTGGCATTTGTACCTGGAGGTTTGGTGGCACTTGAGGTTATTGTCACTTGTACATGAGATTATTGTCATTTATACTTGAGATTGGTGACATTTCTACCTGAGATTATTGCCAATTATACCTGAGATTATTAACATTTATACCTGAAATTATTGACATTTATACCTGAAGTTACTTTCATTTGTACCTGAAGTTATTGTCATTTATACTTGGGATTATTACAATTTATACCTGAGATTATTGCCACTTATACTTGAGATTATTGGCATTTATATCTGAAATTATTGACATTTTTACCTGAGATTATTGTAATTTCTACCTGAAATTATTCCCATTCACACCTGAAATTATTCCCATCTACACCTGAAATTATTGCCATTTCTACCTGAAATTATTGCCATTCACACCTGAAATCATTCCCATTTCTACCTGAAATTATTGCCATTCACACCTGATATTATTCCTATTTCTACTTGAAATTATTGCCATTTCTACCTGAATTTATTGCCATTTCTACCTGAAATCATTCCCATCTATACCTGAAATTATTGCCATTTACACCCAAAATTATTGCCATTCACACCTGATATTATTGCCATTTCTACCTGAATTTATTGCCATTTCTACCTGAAATCATTCCCATCTATACCTGAAATTATTGCCATTTACACCCAAAATTATTGCCATTCACACCTGATATTATTGCCATTTCTATCTGAATTTATTGCCATTTCTACCTGAAATCATTCCCATCTATACCTGAAATTATTGCCATTTACACCCAAAATTATTGCCATTCACACCTGATATTATTGCCATTTCTATCTGAATTTATTGCCATTTCTACCTGAAATCATTCCCATCTATACCTGAAATTATTGCCATTTACACCCAAAATTATTGCCATTCACACCTGATATTATTGCCATTTCTATCTGAATTTATTGCCATTTCTACCTGAAATCATTCCCATCTATACCTGAAATTATTGCCATTTACACCCAAAATTATTGCCATTCACACCTGATATTATTGCCATTTCTATCTGAATTTATTGCCATTTCTACCTGAAATCATTCCCATCTATACCTGAAATTATTGCCATTTACACCCAAAATTATTGCCATTCACACCTGATATTATTGCCATTTCTATCTGAATTTATTGCCATTTCTACCTGAAATCATTCCCATCTATACCTGAAATCATTCCCATTTACACCTGAAATTATTCCCATTTATACCTGAAATCATTCCCATTTACACCTGAAATCATTCCTATTTACACCTGAAATCATTCTCATTTCTACCTGAAATCATTCCCATCTATACCTGAAATTACTCCCATTTATACCTGAAATAATTCCCATTTCTACCTGAAATTATTGCCATTCATACCTGATATTATTCCTATTTCTACTTGAAATTATTGCCATTTCTCCCTGAAATCATTCCCATCTATACCTGAAATTACTCCCATTTATACCTGAAATAATTCCCATTTCTACCTGAAATTATTGCCATTCATACCTGATATTATTCCTATTTCTACCTGAAATCATTCCCATTTATACCTGAAATTATTGCCATTTACACCCAAAATTATTGCCATTCACACCCGAAATTATTGCCATTTACACCTGACATTATTCCCATCTATACCTGAAATCATTCCCATTTATAACTGAATTTATCACCATTCACACCTGAAATTATTCCCATTTACACCTGAATTTATCGCCATTCACACCTGAAATTATTCCCATTTACACCTGAATTTATGGCCACTCACACCTGCGGTTCCCACAGGTACGAAGAGGAAATCAACAGACGCACAACGGTGGAAAACGAGTTCGTGGCCCTCAAAAAGGTGAGAAGCTCCAACTCCATCCAACTTCCCACCTGGGGGAGGTTCGTCTGGTACAAAACTTGGCTGAAATAGCCAAGTATTGGTTAAAAAGCTCCATAAAATGAGTTTTTAAAGGGGCAGAGAGTGAGGAAAAGAGACAAATAGAGAGTAAAATGTCCTCAAAGTTTCCAACATCGACATTTTTGGTGCCTCAGACGCTCCTGGAGAGGGATGGGAAGGGCAGGGCAGGTCCCACAGGAACTCCTGGTTATTCCTGCCCTTTTCTCCACATCCTTTATTCCTGGACATCAGAAAAGCAGAAATCATTTGAAGAATATTAACCCAAATCCTGTTTAAAGCCTCATTAGGTTGTTCTGGGTTTGTAGCTGCGTCCTGAGTAATTAATAAACCAACTCATTCCTGTCAGTCGCGTTGGAAGGGTTTGTTTTCCCTCCAGGAGACACCAGGACATCCTGACTCACCCTCTCACACCTCTCTGCTCCTGGAATCCTGTCCAGACTCGTTTCTGTCTCCCTCTTGCTGCCTCCTCTGTGTTTCTCCAACGTTTCTCCAGCCGGGTTTGGGCTGGAATGTGTGTCCCTCCTCTCTTCCAGGATGCAGACTGCATCTTCTTGAACAAGGAGGAGCTGGAGGTGAAGGTGGACCTGTTGAGGAGGCAGCTGGAGTTGTTGAAATGTGTTTTTGAGGAGGTGAGTCCCTCTGGTGCATCCCAGGAGTTTGTCCCAAAGTTTGAAGTTGTTTTTCCCTCTCCCTCTTCTTCCCTCTTCACTCTGTCTTGGACAGTTGGCGTTTTGCCAGCTCAACCCAAGCCAGGGATCCTGTCTCACCCCAATTCCCACCACTTCAAACGCCTCTGGGACCTGTCCCAGCCCAAGCCCTGAGTAATTAGAAGTGTGGAAGCACAAGGTGGATCTCCAATTACCGTGATGGGGCTGGAAATGGGGTGGTTCCCCCGTCCCTCCTGCAGCCCCAGGGAGGAATTGTCCCAACTCTGCCCTGGAGGACAGATGAGTCCACCTCGTTCCTCCGGGTTTCGGCTCCTGATTAGAGCTGGAGAAACTCCCAGCCCTGTCATTAAGATCCCCTGAAGCAGCAGGAGATGACAGGACACCAAAGACTCGCCCTTGATGTGGGTGGGATGGCTCGGGGTCAGCGTGTGGGTCAGCAGAGGCGTGGGGGGACTCACCCAGCCCCAGGACCTTCTGCTGAGCCACCCCCAGGGACACCTCATGACTCCTTCTCGCCCTGAGCTCCACGTCCCAGCCCTTCCCTGGCTGCAGACTCAGGTTTAGGAGCTGACTAAGCCCTTCCCAACCTGCAGGAACGAGCCCAGGTGGACAGACAGCTCTGTGACACCTCCGTCATCGTCAAGATGGACAACAACCGGGACCTGGACATGGAGAGCATCATCAGGAACGTGGAGTGCTGGTACCAAGAGATAGCCCAGAAGAGCAAAGAAGAAGTTGACGCTTTCTACCAAACCAGGGTGGGTTTGGCAGCCCCACCTGGGGCTCTGCCTGGCACCATCATGACCCCAAAGCACCAACTGTCCCGTTTCTTGGTCCCAGTTTCAGGAGCTCCAGGACAAGAGAGGGAAATACTGTGATGACCTGCAGAGCAACAAGTGTGAGATCTCAGAGCTGACCAGGATGATCCAGAAGCTGCAGTGTGAGCTGGAGAGCGTCAAGAAGCAGGTGGGGAGGCCCAGGGTGGTGTGTCCAGAGAGGTTGGTCACCCTCTGGGAGGTCAAGAAGCAGGAAAGGAAGCCCACAGTGATGTGTCCAGAGAGGCTGGTCACCCTCTGGGAGGTCAAGAAGCAGGTAGGGAGGCCCAAAGTGGAGAGGTTGGACGGCTCAGATACAGGGAAAGGTGACACATCACCCTCCAGGAGGTCAAGAATCAAGTGGGGATGCCCAAGCTGGAGAGGTTGGACAGCTAAAATAGGGGGAAAGGTGACACATCACCCTCCAGGAGGCCAACAAGAAGGTAGAAGAAGGCCCAGAGTGATGTGTCCAGAGAGGGTGAACAGCTCAGATACAGGGAAAGGTGATACATCATCCTCCAGGAGGTCAAGAAGAAGGTAGGAGAGCCCCAAGGTGGTTTGTCCAGAGAGGTTGGACAGCTCAGACATGTCAGATCAGCCTTTTGGACACTTCAGCCCCACTCTGGCCTGTGGTTGGAAAGTGAAAGGTGGGCAGAGGGATGGGAGGCTTGGGGGGTCTTCTCTGTTTGCATTTTGGATTTATCCCAAACCTGGATGGCCAGGAATTGGGACACAAAGCCCTGCAGACCCCTGCAGAGTTGTCCTCCCCCCTGCCAGGTGTCCTGCCTGCAAACCTCCATCTGTGACGTGGAGCAGCGCGGGGACTGCGCCCTCAAGGACGCCCGGGAGAAGCACATTGAGCTGCAGAACGCGCTCCAGAAGGCCAAGGATGAGCTGGCCTGCATGCTCAGGGACTACCAGGAGCTGCTCAATGTCAAGCTGGCCCTGGACATCGAGATTGCCACCTACAAGACCCTCCTGGAGGGTGAGGAGAGCAGGTGGGTGACATGACCTTGTCCTTTCTGTGCATCACAGGCCGCAGCAGTTGCAGCTCCCGAGGGAATTTTGCAGCTCCAGGGTCTTCCCAGTCTGGCAGAAATTGGGGCTGGAGGCTGTGGAGGACACCCCGGTGCCAACCAAGCCAGCTGCTGTCCCAGGGACAGCCAGAGGTGTCACAATGACAGGCTGGGTGGGTTGGATCCATGGCTGAGTTTCTCTTCTCTCCCCCAACAGGATCTGCGTGGGGAACCCTGTGAGTGTGTGTAAGTACCCTGGGGAGCCTCAGCCACAAGGGGGTTTGCTGGTTCAGGAAAGGCACCTTTGGGAGCAGCCCCAGCTCCCTCTGCCTCCCTTTCCCCAGCTCAGGAGGGTTTAGCCCCAGAAATGTCAAAGGCAGCTGAAATTGTTAAAAAATCAGCTTTTCCATAGTGGGGGAAAGGTCAAATTCACGCCCCTTTTCCACTCCTGGAGGCAACAGGGAGTGAGGTGTCCTGGTGGACCTGGCAGGGAACACAGACCTGGGAGGGAACACAGACCTGGCAGGGAACATGGACCTGGGAGGGAACACAGACCTGGCAGGGAANCTCCTGATTAGAGCTGGAGAAACTCCCAGCCCTGTCATTAAGATCCCCTGAAGCAGCAGGAGATGACAGGACACCAAAGACTCGCCCTTGATGTGGGTGGGATGGCTCGGGGTCAGCGTGTGGGTCAGCAGAGGCGTGGGGGGACTCACCCAGCCCCAGGACCTTCTGCTGAGCCACCCCCAGGGACACCTCATGACTCCTTCTCGCCCTGAGCTCCACGTCCCAGCCCTTCCCTGGCTGCAGACTCAGGTTTAGGAGCTGACTAAGCCCTTCCCAACCTGCAGGAACGAGCCCAGGTGGACAGACAGCTCTGTGACACCTCCGTCATCGTCAAGATGGACAACAACCGGGACCTGGACATGGAGAGCATCATCAGGAACGTGGAGTGCTGGTACCAAGAGATAGCCCAGAAGAGCAAAGAAGAAGTTGACGCTTTCTACCAAACCAGGGTGGGTTTGGCAGCCCCACCTGGGGCTCTGCCTGGCACCATCATGACCCCAAAGCACCAACTGTCCCGTTTCTTGGTCCCAGTTTCAGGAGCTCCAGGACAAGAGAGGGAAATACTGTGATGAACTGCAGAGCAACAAGTGTGAGATCTCAGAGCTGACCAGGATGATCCAGAAGCTGCAGTGTGAGCTGGAGAGCGTCAAGAAGCAGGTGGGGAGGCCCAGGGTGGTGTGTCCAGAGAGGTTGGTCACCCTCTGGGAGGTCAAGAAGCAGGAAAGGAAGCCCACAGTGATGTGTCCAGAGAGGCTGGTCACCCTCTGGGAGGTCAAGAAGCAGGTAGGGAGGCCCAAAGTGGAGAGGTTGGACGGCTCAGATACAGGGAAAGGTGACACATCACCCTCCAGGAGGTCAAGAATCAAGTGGGGATGCCCAAGCTGGAGAGGTTGGACAGCTAAAATAGGGGGAAAGGTGACACATCACCCTCCAGGAGGCCAACAAGAAGGTAGAAGAAGGCCCAGAGTGATGTGTCCAGAGAGGGTGAACAGCTCAGATACAGGGAAAGGTGATACATCATCCTCCAGGAGGTCAAGAAGAAGGTAGGAGAGCCCCAAGGTGGTTTGTCCAGAGAGGTTGGACAGCTCAGACATGTCAGATCAGCCTTTTGGACACTTCAGCCCCACTCTGGCCTGTGGTTGGAAAGTGAAAGGTGGGCAGAGGGATGGGAGGCTTGGGGGGTCTTCTCTGTTTGCATTTTGGATTTATCCCAAACCTGGATGGCCAGGAATTGGGACACAAAGCCCTGCAGACCCCTGCAGAGTTGTCCTCCCCCCTGCCAGGTGTCCTGCCTGCAAACCTCCATCTGTGACGTGGAGCAGCGCGGGGACTGCGCCCTCAAGGACGCCCGGGAGAAGCACATTGAGCTGCAGAACGCGCTCCAGAAGGCCAAGGATGAGCTGGCCTGCATGCTCAGGGACTACCAGGAGCTGCTCAATGTCAAGCTGGCCCTGGACATCGAGATTGCCACCTACAAGACCCTCCTGGAGGGTGAGGAGAGCAGGTGGGTGACATGACCTTGTCCTTTCTGTGCATCACAGGCCGCAGCAGTTGCAGCTCCCGAGGGAATTTTGCAGCTCCAGGGTCTTCCCAGTCTGGCAGAAATTGGGGCTGGAGGCTGTGGAGGACACCCCGGTGCCAACCAAGCCAGCTGCTGTCCCAGGGACAGCCAGAGGTGTCACAATGACAGGCTGGGTGGGTTGGATCCATGGCTGAGTTTCTCTTCTCTCCCCCAACAGGATCTGCGTGGGGAACCCTGTGAGTGTGTGTAAGTACCCTGGGGAGCCTCAGCCACAAGGGGGTTTGCTGGTTCAGGAAAGGCACCTTTGGGAGCAGCCCCAGCTCCCTCTGCCTCCCTTTCCCCAGCTCAGGAGGGTTTAGCCCCAGAAATGTCAAAGGCAGCTGAAATTGTTAAAAAATCAGCTTTTCCATAGTGGGGGAAAGGTCAAATTCACGCCCCTTTTCCACTCCTGGAGGCAACAGGGAGTGAGGTGTCCTGGTGGACCTGGCAGGGAACACAGACCTGGGAGGGAACACAGACCTGGCAGGGAACATGGACCTGGGAGGGAACACAGACCTGGCAGGGAACATGGACCTGGGAGGGAACACAGACCTGGGAGGGAACACAGACCTGGCAGGGAACATGGACCTGGGAGGGAACACAGACCTGGCAGGGAATGTGGACCTGGGAGGGAACACAGACCTGGGAGGGAATGTGGACCTGGGAAGGAACATAGACCTGGGAGGGAATGTGGTCATGGGAAGGAACATAGGCCTGGGAGGGAACGTGGACCTGGGAAGGGAACATGGACCTGGGAAGGGAATGTGGACCTGGGAAGGGAATGTGGACCTGGGAAGGGAAAGTGGACATGAGAGGGAACACAGACCTGGGAGAGAACATGGACCTGGGAAGGGCACATAGACCTGGGAAGGGAACACGGACCTGGGAAGGGAACATGGACCTGGGAAGGGAATGTGGACTTGGAAGGGAACATGGACCTGGGAAGGAACATGGACCTGGGAGGGAACACAGACGTGGGAAGGAACATAGACCTGGGAGGGAACATGGACATGGGAAGGGAATGTGGACCTGGGAAGGAACATGGACCTGGGAGGGAACACAGACCTGGGAGAGAACATGGACCTGGGAAGGGAACACAGACCTAGGAGGGAACACAGACCTGGGAAGGGAACGTGGACCTGGGAGGGAACATGGACCTGGGAAGGGAACGTGGACCTGGGAAGGAACATGGACCTGGGAGGGAACACAGACGTGGGAAGGAACATAGACCTGGGAGGGAACATGGACATGGGAAGGGAATGTGGACCTGGGAAGGAACATGGACCTGGGAGGGAACACAGACCTGGGAGAGAACATGGACCTGGGAAGGGAACACAGACCTAGGAGGGAACACAGACCTGGGAAGGGAACGTGGACCTGGGAGGGAACATGGACCTGGGAAGGGAACGTGGACCTGGGAAGGAACATGGACCTGGGAGGGAACACAGACGTGGGAAGGAACATAGACCTGGGAGGGAACATGGACATGGGAAGGGAATGTGGACCTGGGAAGGAACATGGACCTGGGAGGGAACACAGACCTGGGAGAGAACATGGACCTGGGAAGGGAACACAGACCTAGGAGGGAACACAGACCTGGGAAGGGAACGTGGACCTGGGAGGGAACATGGACCTGGGAAGGGAACGTGGACCTGGGAAGGAACATGGACCTGGGAAGGGAACATGGACATAGGAAGGGAACACAGAACTGGGAAGGGAACACAGACCTGGGAGAGAACATAGGCCTGGGAAGGGAACATGGACATAGGAAAGGAACATGGACCTGGGAAGGGAACGTGGCACCAGCCAGATGAGCAACGTGGGAACAGGCAAGGTCTGTGGGGGGATGTGTTGGGACACGGGGAAGGAGCTGGAAGGAGCAGGGGCTCAGACACGTCAGACCAAAAACCCCGAGGAGATCAGGTTGGGTCGGTTCTGTCACTCAAGAAACAACTTGCCTCCCCAAAGCCTCCCGGAGTTTGGCCTCGGGAGTGGGTCCCTCCCTTCCAGCTGGGGCTCCTCTGGCATTCCGTGCCCTTCCCTCCCTCACTAACCCCTCTCTGGGTGTGTTCCAGCCGTGGTCAGCAGCGGTTTTGCCCTCCCGGACGACTGTGGCGTGTTGGGCACCGGCGGGGCCGGTTGTGGCTTCGGCTCTCTGGGTCGCCGCGGGGCGAGGCACAGCCCGCACCCGGGCGGGTTCAGCTCCCGCAGCGCTGGCATCCACCCCAAGCGCGTCCTGAGCTCCGTGGCCAAGCCCTGCGTGCCAGAGGTGTTCTGCCAGCCGGGCAGTGCCAGCTGCAAACCCAGCGGTGGGTTCAGCTCCCGGAGCGGGGGGTACCCGGCGCGCACCGCCCTCAGCGCCAGGGTGGGCACCTGCCAGCCCGGGGGGGTGGTCAGCTTTGGCAACCAGGGCTGTGTCATCCGGCAGCTGGCGGGGCCGCCCGTGGTGGTGTCCGGAGGCGCCGAGGTCGTGGGGTGCAACCCCGGCGTGGTGGGGAACTTCGGGGTGGGCAGAGAGCCCTGCGTGGTGCCATAGGGGGTGGCATTGCCCCTCCTGGGGGGGCTGGAGCCACCATTCCCTCCCCAGGGTGACACAGGAGGATTTTTTTTGTCGCCGAGCCCATTCCCGCATTTATCAGCACCAGATTTCCCCGCCCCGAGTCCCCTTTGCAGACCCCAAGGACACCTCTAGGAGCTTCTCCCACCCCAGGATTGTCTCTCAGCTCCCACTGTAGATCATCACAGCTTTGCTCATCGCGCTGCTTCCCCCTCTGGCTTTTCTCAGCCTAATTAACAACATTCCTCCTCCCAAGACATTCCTTTTCCCTTCCGGCTCCTCCCGAAGCATTTCAGAAAAGCGAGTGAGGATTCAACCCTTTAACTTTCCCAGCACACACCGCAAAGTGCAAACTCCTTTTATTTTTACTCCCCTTTTTATTTTATTTTTATTTTTTTTTTGGCCCAAGAAACCCTGAGCTGCGAAATTTGAGCTTCAATTCGAAACGAGGCAGTTTCAAAGCCCCTCCTGGTTGCCCTGGAGCTTTTATTTCGAGTGTGGAATTCCAGATGAACACGTAGTGCCTTCGTTGCTTCTGCATGTTTGGGGTGGCTAGTTCAGGGCGTGCTGATTTTTAGAAGAGATCAAACCCCCCTCCCTCTCCCCCCCCTCCTTCCTTTTTGCCTCCCCCCAAAATGCCAAGGGAAGTTCCTGGTGCATAACTCATGTTGGCACCTTGTCCTGACACGAACGGAGCTGTTTGCACTCATTGCTCCAACTTCCCACTCAATAAACTGCATTGAAAGGATGTCTTTGGTCTCTCGATTGTTCCATACTTAAAGAAGCTGCAAAAGGGGGGAAAAATATCCTGGATGGGGAAAGGAAGACCCAAAGAGACCTTTGGGCAGTTTGGGGTGTGATGGGACTCGGATGGGGAGAGCTCACTGGGGTTTGTTCTGGTGTTTCAGACATAAAATCTCTGCTTTGGTGAAATTGGGGCTGACAAAGCGTCATTTGGGACTTAAAAGGTACCGAGACCTCCTGGCCATGGTGGGGTGGGACCAACTTTGCCAATGAGGTTTCTGGGCCACAGTGGGGTGGGATTGACTTTGGCAACGAGGTCTCCTGGCCACGATTGGGTGGGATTGACTTTGGCACTGAGATCTCCTGGCCACGACTGGGTGGGATTGACTTTGACACTGAGATCTCTTGGCCACAATAGGGTGGGATTCACTTTGCCAATGAGATCTCTTGGCCAGAGTGGGGTGGGATTGACTTTGGCACTGAGACCTCCTGGCCATGATGGAGTGGGATTCACTTTGCCAATGAGATTTCTGGGCCACAATGGAGTGGGATCAACTTTGCCAGAGAAATCTCTTGGCCACAATGGGATGAGACTGACTTTGGCACTGAGATCTTTTGTCCATGATGTGGTGGGATTGACTTTAGCACTGAGATCTCCTGGCCAGAGTGGGGTGACACTGACTTTGGCACTGAGATCTCTTGGCCACAATAGGGTGGGATTCACTCTGGCACTGAGATCTCCTGGCCACAATAGGGTGGGATTCACTTTGCCAATGAGATCTCCTGGTCATGATGTGGTGGGATTGACTTTGCCAACGAGATCTCCTGGCCAGACTGGGGTGACACTGACTTTGGCACTGAGATCTCTTGGCCACAATAGGGTGGGATTCACTCTGGCACTGAGATCTCTTGGCCATGATGGGGTGGGATGGACTTTGCCAATGAGGTTCCTGGGCCACCATGGAGTGGGATTGACTTTGGCACTGAGATCTCTTGGCCAGAGTGGGGTGACACTGACTTTGGCACTGAGATCTCCTGGCCATGATGGGGTGGGATGGACTTTCTCAATTAAATTTCTGGGCCACAGTGGGGTGGGATTGGCTTTGGCACTGAGATCTCTTGGCCACAATAGGGTGGGATTCACTCTGGCACTGAGATCTCCTGGCCATGATGGTGTGGGACTGACTTTGGCACTGAGATCTCCTGGCCATGATGGGGTGGGACTGACCTTGCCAGTGAGATCTCTGGGCCACAGTGAGGTGGGATTGACTCTGGCACTGAGATCTTTTGTCCACGATGTGGTGGGATCGACTTTGCCTATGAGATCTCTTGGCCACAATGGGGTGGGATCAACTTTGGCACTGAGATCTGACCAGAGTGGGGTGGAACTGACTTTGCCAATGAGATCTCTTGTTCACAATGGGGTGGAACTGACCTTGCCAATGAGATCTCTTGATCATGATGGGGTGGGATGGACTTTGGCACTGAGTTCTCCTGACCAGAGTGGGGTGGAACTGACTTTGCCAATGAGATCTCTTGTTCACAATGGGGTGGGACCGACTTTGCCAGTGAGATCTCTTGGCCATGATGGGGTGGGACGGACTGTCCCCCTTTTGGAGCCTCCCATGTCCCTCCCATGGGATCACATTGCTGGGGTTTTTTTTCATGGAAACCCCCAACACTTCCAAGGGGTGACTCATCTGTCCAACCACAGTGGCCTCATTTAGCATGAAGTCCATCAGGCTCTGGTGTGTCTGCACCAATGGGATCCCTCCTGGCCCCTGGGCATGGGAATGGACCCAAACCCCCCAGGAGAATCGTCCTCCCCCTCATCCATTGTTATCCCAGGGAATGTCCTCCTGTCTCCAGCACAGGAAGAGTCACAGCTCACACAACCCAATTAATCTCCTGGCTCTCACTAATTGCACCCTGGGAAAAAGGGGGCCAATTAAAGGGTGGGAAGAGGATCCTTCAGGGGAGGGCAGGGGTGGCATTTCCATGCTGAGAGTGGAAAATGTCCCATCCAGCTCCGTGTCACACCCTGGCTGGGTGGGGTGGGTGGTCACCCTCTCCTTGCACCCCCCTGTCCAATCAGGAAACTCAGTTTTTATGTCTTCTCTTCTGTAAAATGTTCCTTGGGGTTGGTTGGCCAACAGGAAGAAATTCCCGCGGCAGGGGGTGGGCTGGGATGAGATCTGAGATCCTTCCAACCCAAACCATCCTGGGATTCCATGGAAAAGGGACTCCCCATCTCCTCCAGCATCTCTGGGCATCAAATACACCAAGGTGAGAAGGTGGGGAGAGGAGGAACAGCTGGGACTGACAAGAGCAGAGGGAAAATCATCTGGGAGAAAGTCATGTCCAGAAAGTCATCTTCCAGTAATAACCTCCCAAATGTTCTCCCAAAAACCACCTCCCAAAAATCATCTCCAGAGTGTCATCTCCCAAAAGTCATCTCCCAGTAATAACCTCCCAAAAGTCATCTCCCAAATGTTCTTCTCCCAAAAACAGTCTCCCAAAAATCATGTACCCAAAGTCATCTTCCCAAAGCCATCACCCAGAAGTCATCTCCCTAAAGCCACGTCCTCAAAGCCACCTCCCAAATGTTCAACTCCCAAAATTCATGTCCCCAAAGCCATCACTCAAAAGCCATGATCCCAAAGCCATGTCCCCAAAACCACATCTCCAAACCATATCCCCAAAGCCATCACCCAAAAGTTATCTCCCCAAAGCCATGCCCCCAAAGCCATGTCCCTAAACCCATGTCCCCAAAGCCACGTCCCCAAAGCCACATCTCCAAACCATATCCCCAAAGCCATCACCCAAAAGTTATCTCCCTAAAGCCATGTCCCCAAATCCATGTCCCTACATCCATGTCCCCAAAGCCATCACTCAAAAGCCATGTCCCCAAAGCCACATCCCCACAGCCACGTCCCCAAAGCCACGTCCCCAAACCCTGTCCCCCAGCCACCTCCCCACAGTCATCTCCCCACAGCCATGTCCCCACAGCCGCGTCCCCACAGCCACCTCCCCACAGCCACATCCCCAAACCCCTCTCCCCCAAGCCCTCTCCCCACAGCCACCTCTCCACAGTCACCTCCCCTCAGCCACCTCCCCCAAACCCTCTCCCCAAAGCCACATCCCCAAAGCCATGTCCCCAAAG
>VWZD01009214.1:0-24336 GCA_013396695.1 Sakesphorus luctuosus
CCTAAGACAAAAGAGAAGCCTTATCCTAGGTTTAGTATTGTTTTCACCGTTTCTTGGCTTAATGTGGAATTCCTTTGTGGCGGTCAAGGAGGAAAATACACTCAGGCTGCAGCGCGATCAGAAGGCTCGCCGAAGACAAAGGACTTTATTTTTAGAGCCCAAGGCTGCCACCTTTTACCTGGGCGCAAAGCACAATCATTCTTGGCAGGTGCGGGTCCGGGAAATTGCCATTTTTTGGCCCAGAATTCCGAACGGACGAAGATTCCTCCCAGGTAAAACTTGCCAGGACAGAAAGCCAATGCTGCTTTTAGAGTTTTAATAGGCCCACATCGTTGATACCTGAGAGCCCAAGGCTGTGACCTTTTATCTGGGCACAAAGCTCAATCGTTCTTGGCAGGTGTGGGACACTTAAGCATGACACTTAAGCGAGACTCTTACATATGACACTTAATTGAGATACTTAAGCGTAACACTGAAGCAATACGCTTAAATATGACACTTAAACATGATGCTTAAGCGAGATGCTTATGCGAGAGACTTAAGCAAGATGCTTAAGCGAGACACTTAAGTGTGACACTCAAGCGTGACACTTAAGCTAGATGCTTAACCGTAACACAAGAATGACACTTAAGTGAGATGCTTAAGTGTGACACTTAAGTGTGACACTTAAGCGTAACACGTGAGCGAGACATGACACTTAAGCGTGACACAAACAATACACTTAAGCTAGATGCATATGTATAACACTTAAGCGAGACACCTAAGCATGACACTTAAGCAAGACGCTTTAGCATGATACTTCAGTGAGATGCTTAAGTCTGACACTGAAGCATAACACTTAGGCATGACACTTAAGCATAACGTTTAAGCAAGATACTTAAGTATGACACTTAAGCTAGACGATTAAGCATGAAACTTAAGCAAGACATGTAAACGTGACACTTAAGTGCGACACTTGAGCATGACACTTAAGTGAGACACTTAAGGGTGACACTTTAGTGAGATGCTTAAGTAAGACACAAAAGAGTGACACTTAAGCAAGATGTTTAAGTATGACACTTAAGCAAAATGCTTAAGAATGAAACTTAAGTGTCACACTTCAGTCTGATATGTAAGACAGTTAAGTGAGATACTTAACTGAGAAATATAAGTGTGACACACTTAAGTGTGACACTTAAGACACTTAAGTGAGACACTTAAGACACTTAAATGAGATAAGTATGACACACTGAAGTGTGACACTTAAGACACTTAAGTGAGACACTTAAGACACTTAAATGAGATAAGTATGACACACTGAAGTGTGACACTTAAGACACTTAAGTAGGACACATAAGTCAGACACATAAAATATTTAAGTAAGACACTTAAGTGTGACACTTAAGTGAGATACTTAAGTGAGACACTTAAGTGTGAAACTTAAGACATTTAAGTGAGACATTCAAGTATGACACCAGTGTGACACTTAACACACTTAACTGAGATACTTAAACGATATACTTATCACACTTAAGTGAGATACTTACGTGAGACACTTTAGTGTGACACGCTTAATTCTGATACTTAAGGCACTTAAGTGAGACACTTAAGACACTTAAGTGAGATACTTAAGACATATAAGTGTGATATTTAAGACACTTAAGTTTGAAACTTAAGACACCTAAGTGAGATACCTAAGACAATTAAGTGTGACACTTAAGACACTTAAGTAAGACACTTAAGACAGTTCAGTGTAACACTTAAGTCACTTAAGTGAGATACTTAAGACACTAAAGTGTGACACTTGAAACAAATAAGACACTTGAAATACTTAAATAAGACACTTGAAACACTTAAGTAAGACACTTGAAACACTTAAGTAAGACACTTAAGTGTGACACTTAAGACACTTAAGTGAGATAATGAAGACACTTAAGTAAGACAGTTAAGTGTGAGACTTAAGACACTTAAGTGAGATACTTAAGACACTTTAATGTGAGACTTAAGAAAGACACTTAAGACCCTTAAGTGAGACATTTCAGGTACTTAAGACACTTTAGTGTGACACTTAAGACACTTAAGTGAGATAATGAAGACACTTAAGTAAGACAGTTAAGTGTGAGACTTAAGACACTTAAGTGAGATATTTAAGACACTTAAGCGAGATATATAAGACACTTAAGTAAGACACTTTAAGGACTTTATTTTTAGTAACAGCTTCACTTTTATCTACTCCTACATATAACAGTCCAGGACACTATTCGTCAGTAGCTCACCTCACATACATGGAGAGATTCTACTGGCTACAAGGCATCCACATTATACAGCTGGCTCTCTGGTCCTTCAAGATGCATTCATCAGTCATCTCAGGCCTTAAGAGAACCAGAGAACCTAGAACAGAAGCCTCAAACCCAGTCTGGAACCAGAGTCTAGAACCACAGCGTAGAAATCAAATCTAGAGCCGCAGTCTAGAACCCCAATCTCAAAACGCGACCTACAACCATCAGTCTGGCATTTGGGTCAATCACCTAAAGATATTTAGAGATACACACACACACACTCTCATCCCGACACCATTGTCCTGACCCTAACACTAAACCTAAGCATAACAATAAGAGTAGCCCTAACCCAGGAGTCAGGAGTGGAGAGAGGAGGACGTGTGGCAGAATAGGGAGCACTAGGCCAGCCCTTTGTGGGCTGGCAGCTTTCCTCTTGGATTCCTTTTGGAAGAGGAATCTTGGTCCCTCTTCAATTCTTGGCTGAAAAATGGCAATTTCCCAGCCCCACTGGTGCCAAGCAAGGAGTGAGCTTTGCGGCAAGAGAAAAGGTGGCAGCCTTGGGCTATGGGGTGCCGATGATGCTGCGCCATTAACATTAAAAAAACACCCAAAGCCTAATCCTAAGACCAAAGAGAAGCCTAACCCTAACCCTAACCCTAACCCTAACCCTAACCCTAAGCCTAATTTTAAGCGTAACTCTAAGGGTAACGGTGAGGCAGGAGTCGGGAGTGGAGAGAGGAGGGGGTGTGGCAGAATGGAGAGAAGTAGGCCAGCCCTTTGTGGGCTGGCAGCTTTCCTCTTGGATTCCTTTTGGAAGAGGAATCTTGGTCCCTCTTCAATTCTTGGCTGAAAAATGGCAATTTCCCAGCCCCACTGGTGCCAAGCAAGGAGTGAGCTTTGCGCCAAGAGAAAAGGTGGCAGCCTTGGGCTCTCAGGTGCCAATGATGCCACGCCATTAACAGTATAAAAGCAGCAATTCCTTTGCGGCATGGTGCATCAGTGTGGTCAGTTTCACTCCCTCTTCGAGGTGTCACTCCCTCTCTCACTGATTCCAGCAATTAGGGTCATCTGGCCTGCCTAATAACCTATCACGCCACCAGGAGGCCATCATTCCCTCCTTCTTGCAAGTAATCCCTTCACCACATAATCTCACAGCATATTGTATGGCTTTAGGCCTTATTCCTGCAACTTCAAAACATATTTAAAATTTAAACTACGTTTAAATCGTAAGATGAGACAGATTAGCCCCATCATTACGCAGGGGATACAGTAGGGCCTTAAGTTGGCATTTCCAACCTGATTTGTCCTATCTGAATGAGGTAAGTATAATGTGAAAGGTGTTAACCTGCCTGTGGCTGCAATTAAAGTCAGTTGTGTGTGCGCTCCAGTGCTGGAACAGAAGGCACTGCTCAGTTAGCATTGCTCAGCTGATATGCAACAGCATGTTAAAAGGTAGTGGGCTGATTTTCTGGCTGAAGGCTCAGATTTGCATGAGCTTAAAACTATAAAATGCAATTACTCTTTAGGGATTCATTCAGAACGAGTCTCAGTTTGTGATCAGATGTGGGAATGTGACAATGTCTCTAATGTGCCCTGTCATTTTTCTGTCCTTCTGGAAGTCTGCCTTTCTTGAAATATTTCTACTTTAGTTGTCTCCTTGAATGTCAGGAATATGTAGTTTTAGGGTGATCTGTCATCTGACTTCAGCACTGTTGCACAGTCTCTTAACAGCACTTCTGGGCCTGCTTCAGTGGCTTGTGATAGTGTGGTAGATATCAAATAGAAGAGGGTCTCGGGGTGATGAAAGATCCTGCGGCCATTAGTTAATGTGGTATTTAGGACTATGTTTTCAAGTAAAGTGTTGGGAATTGAAGAGACAGTGAGTTTTCAAGGACATTTTATCTACTGGGGGTGTTTAAGCCTGGAAATACACAGTGTCGATAACACAGCAGGATTAAAGCTTGTTGCATCAGATTCAGCACAAATTTGTTCTCAGCTAGCAGAGAGAGCACAAAGTCCTTAAGCAGCACTTAATTCTCTTATTTGAAGGCCTTTCTGCTTGCTGCCTGCTAAATTCCAAATACTGGCTGACAATTGTCTGTTAGAGCACTGTCTGTTCTGAAATCTCCCTTCCAAACTGCTGCCTTCCCTACTGCTGCACTCAGCTTGGCTCAGTGAACAGCTGACTGAACATGGCATAGCTTGGGGATCTAGCCTTTCAGGCTAGAATTGGTAGATGTATTTTTAACACAGGCTGGTTTTTTTCAGCTGAATATAGGTATTGATCTTCTAAATTCAAGGTTTTGCTCAGTCTAACCTGAGTTAGGTTAACTAGCAATCAGGTAATGCGTGTTAAAATAAGACCATGGTGTGAGCCACTCTCAGCCTGCCATGTCTCATCAGTATGCTGACTGGTGAACATTTTCAGTCTGGTTGCTCTCAAAATGCATAGTAAAATTGATCCTTCCCGTCCCTGTCTCACTCTCTCTCTTTTCTTTTTTTTTTTTTTTAATCTGTAATGCTCCTAGCACCGAATATAAAAGGTAAGCTGTAGTCATCGGAGCAGTATTGATGCTGTCACTGCCTTCCTAACAGAGCCTGAGTGGATAGAGAAACCTGTGCTGCCCGCAGGCATGTCACAGATTAACACCAGAGAGCCCAAATCCTGTAATCTTGTAGCAGACCTGCCCTTCATACTGTGCTCCAAACTGGACAGGAAGGTGCTAACCAGGCATGAAAAACAGCTGAGGGGTAAGGAGGGAGAATCTGTGGAGATAGCTTGGGTTTACTTGGGCTTTCAGAAGCACAGTAGGACTGTGTGGTCATACAAAGGCAGTGTGTAATGACAGGGACCCCAGGTACAAGCATCTTTCTGTTGATGGATTTGGAGGGCTCCTGACGGGTGACAGGGGAGGAAGAGAGACAAAAGCACTGATTAAGAGGCTCTTTTTATAATTATGAAAGAATGTGTGAAATTTCCTGTATAAGTCAATGTATAATAGATCTCAAGGGGGTAGTAATAGACCCATAAACCTCTTTGTGGGCCAACCTGAGTAAAGGACAGCACCTGAACATAATTAGTTCATTGCAGGCATTTCTCTGTCAGGTGTGCGATGTCCAAACATCATAAATTCTATAATAAGAGTGAGTTAATAAGGCAATAAGTGGGAATGATGAAGTCCCTGGTTGATTTCAGAAAAAAAAATCTGTATTTCTATTTGACTTAGGTTGGCTGAAGGCCCCTTCTCTGTTCCCTGCATCTGCTTCATCTCAGGTTTATTTGAATGATGCATCATCACTCCACTCATGAGACACCCCTGGTATCTGCAAGCTCTGCAGATCTCCTAAAGGCCTGTGAGGCTATACTGCATCCCAGGGCATATTTATTCTGTACCAGATCTTATAGTAAATGACTGGAAACCAGGCAACTCTGACAAAAAAACAAAACACCCTGTGCAAAAGGGACTTTAGCTGTGAAAATGAAATTCATGTCAGTGAGTCAATCAGAATCATTCAGGCTTGATTCATTCAGAAGTGCCTTCCTCACTCTGCGAGCACACGTGCTTCACACAGCGGGGAGTTTAAACACGTGAAATTTATTTCCTGTGCCTGTTCATCTCCCCAGTCACAGCTATATGAAAGGAGAGGCAAGGCTAAGGGACAAGATCCTACTGGAGAGGTGGAGAAGGGAAGGAGGCATATCCAGGGAAATCATCTGGATCGTTGGTGATTTACTGAAATTTAGACAAAGCAAAGGGGGTTCTTCCTAAACAAGCAGATGAGCTGGTCTTCATTGTGATCTCCATTCACAGCTTCCTTCTGAAGCCTTTCATATGAATGAAATAGGACACAATGTTAAAATGGGTCAGGGAGAGGTGAAGAATTGCAGTCAGCTATAAACCCCAGCAGGACATGATTCCTTGGAAGAGCATTGTGATAGTGATTAAGGCATTAGTTCAGGAAACCGAACCCTGTTGTATTTTCAGAGAGCTGTGTGGTACTGTGCTCCTGAGGAACTTGAGAGAGAGAGATAAATTCTTCAATACACTGTTTTCTTTGTAGGCAGCAGAAAATAATTTCATCCTTCACTGTAATAGGGAACACAATACTCTGGCATTGACACCTTTGTCTTCGCAGTATGCTTGGTATGCTTGTAAGTTCCTTGTAAGCTTCCTCTTCAAGAAGCTTAATATCCAGTGGATCAGTTAATTATTCTATCATCCCCCAAACAGGTGTAACCTAGCTTTTTACCTGCTAGGCAGAAGGCAGAAGTAAAGTGAAATACTCAGAGTCACAGCAGAGACAAGCACTCACCTCAGAATTCTGCATTTCCAGGCCTCACACTCACCCCCACCCAGGCTGTCTGCTTCAGTTTTACTGGGATCCCAGAGTTGACATCAAGGCCTCCAGTTCTGCTGTAAGTACCAAACATAGCTGCACTACCTAGAGCTGGAGGTGCTGTGGAGCCTGAAGAGCTGCAGCTACTCTCCTGGACCCTCTTTGTTTCTGCAGCCAAAGAGCTGTAAGAGGTCTGATTTCTTGTAGGACATGCAGAGGTCTAAGCAAAACCAGGTTGTGGTCCAGAGCTGCACTAGTGCCTGCTGTTAGAACAGCCCTATGCTAGGTGAAACTCCTTCCCCAGAACACTGCTAACGTCACTAAGCTAAGTGTACTTAAGAATACACCTCATTAGTGACCAGGATATTTATTTTGTATGCAGTGGTCATCCCCAAAGATTTCCCCCCCTGTCTAGAGAAATACTAGTTAGTTGAATTTCATCACCTGAAAGTCAAGTTCATTTTCAGTTACTAGCAGTCTTCATAGCTCTCTTCATTGTTTCATCAAAGGCATTAGGACAGTCTGTGTAATTTTTTTTTTTACATTTTGGTGCTTTTCATTTACTGTCGAATTTCCAAAATGGGATGGTGTTCTTTCACTGCTAGAGTGCAGTCTGCTCTGGAGTGGAGAATGATAGTGTGTATGATACAGAACGATTAAAGAAAATGGAAATGTAGAGGAAGAAGGAATTTTAACAAAAATGCCACAATAATTACTTCTCTTGGGGAAAATTGTACTGAGATCCCTTCTGACACTGCAGATTGGTTGAGCTCAGAGGGAGGAATATAAGAAATATATCAGAACTATCTGAAGTTCCAAAGAAAGCATTCCACACCTCTGCAAATTGGACTATTTTAATGTGAGCTGTCACTAGTGACAAAATTCACCCATTAAACTGCATAGATCAGCCTTACTTATCTAGGAAAAGATAAGACTGCTGTGTGTCAAGAAACTAGAAACGTGATCCTGAAATAACTGAAATATTTGAGAGATGCATTGCAACCAAGGGACAGTTACTGATGAGGGTACTGCTGGCAGAGCCAGTCTCCCGCATGGGGCTGTGAAGACAAGGTCTCTGCCTCAGAGAATGTGCAGTCTAGAGAGGTGTTGTGCAAACCAGGAGATGGAATGAAGGTGCACCTTCATCAGACTTCTTGCTTAGCTATTCTCTTTAATATTTTGAAAGCATAGGAAAGGTTTTTATTTTTTTCTTATCTAAGGACAAGGCAAAAATGTGACTAGCATTCATTTCATTATAAGGGTCTTTGCTTTATTGAGAACTATGTTACCACACCCATAAGGGAGCTTTGAGCATGTCTATTTCAGTGCTTTTAATATTAGCCAGAACTTCTAAGACAGCACCAAAGGGAAAAATGAGGTCACTGGAAAGCGATGGTTAGAAATTGTAAATAAGATTCCTTACAGGGCTTATGTGGTAGATGAGAGTGATAGTGATGTTTGAAGTTTACCATCTGTGCCCAGGAAAAGGAAAACATCCTGATACACAGATGGCTAAGTATACTTTCATGCTGTTCTTCTCAGAGAGGAAAAAAACCTGGTCTCTAAATGCAGTTCTCATAACTTTCAGTTATGCAGTGCACTCAAGTAATGATTTTCTCTTTCTTTTATTTCAGTCTGATTTTCTGATTATTTATTTGTCATCAGACACAAAAGTGTATCAGTTGTCTGTTGATGTCCAGTTCAAACTTTCTAGACTTTCTGCAACTCTGGCTTAGTAGTGCATGAAATAGTACTGTATGATACTTACTGGATTGAAAAAAAACCCACCAAAACATTGAAAAGTAAAGCTCATGTCTCTGTGTAGGCATAAAAACAAGATAAATGCAGAAATATGCTTGGGAATGAGGTCCCAATGCCTAAATGCCACCAAGCACTAAGGAACCAAAATACTTTGGACAACGTGTAACTCTGTTTCTGGTCATAAACCTTCATTGAACTTTATGTGAACTGAGCTCTGCCACTGCAGGGAGTAGAGACACAGCTTAGGAAGCTTTGCTGACCTGTATAGGGCTTTCTTTGGAAGTGAAGGTGCCATTTGTCTCAAGATTTAATGATATAGAATGGGAGTTTAAACACCCCTGGACTTACAGTCAGTGATACAGCTGTGAAGAAGTCAGCATTTCCAGTTAGCCCTGTCAGTGCAAGGCCAGGCATTGCTACACTGCAGTCTTCTGATTCAGGTTTCTTACCCCTTCTCTACAGCACAGTGCAGAACATCAAAGCAAACGTCTTTTTTCCTTTTTTTTTTTCCTTTTTTTTTTTTTTTGTGGGAAGCTAAAGACCCCATTGCAAGGTCCAAATTTTCAGTGTAGAGTTTCTCCTACATCTTATTTGCATAGCAGCTGAGTTATAACCCTCTAAATTACAAACAAAACCACTGGCCAACTCTAGCTAACAGCTCTAATGGATGCTATTTTATTTCTGCTGCTAGTTGGCACTCAGCCTTCACTATCTCATCAGCATAAAGGGATGCTGTCAACTTGACAAATTGTGTCTGCCTTAGAGGGGAGGGGAAAAAAACCCAGCCATACTACTATTGTTCCAAACCAGGCTTTACAAGAACAGTAACTAAGGAGAGAGTAAGGATGCAAAGGGAGCGCTATTTAACCGGTTGCCTCTGTTCGGTATGTTTACTTCCCGTATCTTGACAGCACTGTGTGGTGTGTCAGTGTTGCTAGTGTGCATTAGCACTTCGCCTCCCAGACTGGCAAGATGATGCCTTCTGGGAGGTGGGAGTGCAGAAAGGTCAGCAAGGAGAGGGAATGACTTCATCCCAAGCCTTGTATTACCAGCAACAGCAAAAGCGAGTGAAAAGGCAATAAGAGAATTGGTATATACATTGCACAGGATGCCATTGTGCTTAGTGCACTCTCTTAGAGTGATTTCTAACATGCTTGGAGAAGAAGGAACTGCTCTCCCCCTATCTTCCTTTTCCAGAGGTGATTTTTTACAGTGTCCTGCTCACTGCTATTTAAAGTCAAACCTATGCAAACCTCACATTGTCTGAGACAGGCCAGTTTGGAAACATTCCAAATTGTCGGCATCCTTTTAAATACAACTCTGTTCTTTCCCTTGCAGGTGCTAAAGCTGTCCCCAGAGGGCATTGAATCTAACCTGGCAAGAAGAAGGAAGAGTTCCTACTTCTTTGTGATTAAAATGATTGGCACACTGCAGAGAATCGTCTGCCACTTTCATCTCTGCCAGCTTCCTCTAAAATGTGCTCAGCTGCCTCAAGCCACAAATATGTAAGCAGTTTACAGACTTTTTGCTAACCAGTAAATAATATCCCCCTTCTGATTTGGTTCTGTTTGGACTATGGCAGTCTCTCGTTTGCTCTCAGATTCTTAGGAGGACAGCCCAGACTGCTGTTTCCTGCCAAGAAACTGGGATTAGAAATGGGAGACCAAGCTCGCCATCTCCTGGGGAAAAGGAATGTTTTATTTCGTTCCTCCCTTCCATTGTCACTCTTCTTTCATTCACAAGTGCCGCATCGTGCCGGTGGGAGATGGTCGGGCGCTGTTCCGGGCCGAGCCGTGCCGGGCAAAGCTGGCCCGAGGCGGGGGGGGGGGGNGGGGGGGGGGGGGGGGGGGGTCCCGAGCCGTGCTGTGTCCGGGCCGGGCGAGGAGCTCGGGCGCTGCCGGGTGCCCCTCGGCTCGGACCCGCTTCCGCTCCGCAGGCGGGGCAGGACGGGCGAGCTGCCGGAGCGGAGCTGGCCCTGCCGCGGAGGAGCCGCCGGCCGTTTCCTCTGGATGCCCCGCGCTCTGCCCGGGTCAGCGCGGGCGGTGCCGCGCCGGGCTCCTGTCCCGGTCGCCTCCGGTCCCATCGCTCGTGTGGCCTCCCCGGTCCCTCCGCACTGTGGGATGGCGCTGCCCGGGGAGCGAGTCCGGGCATGGGACATCCCGGGGGCTGGAGCTGCGGGGCCGGGGCACAGGGGCTGGGGCCGGGGGCGCCGTCTCTGCCACGGAGGTCATCCCTTCTACATCGCTCCTCAATCCCTCCTTCAGTGTCATTCTCCCAGCTCTACTTTTTGGGAAGAGTTTGGCCTGGTTTTGCAGGGGGTGTGCTGAGAGGAGTCCCAGGATGCCCAAAAACAATGAAGTTTTAAAAGCAGATTTAGAGAGAAAGCTCAGTTGTTGCCACCGCCTGTCCTTCATGGTGTCCTAAATCTTCTTGAGAGAGTTCTAAAATAAAACATACCGTGTTCAAAAAACCCCCGTAAGTGTGAGTGGAGGCTGTCCCACTTTAGCAATCTGGAAATATTCAGCAAACTGGTTAACTTATGCCAAATTCTCTCAAAGACAGTGACATTTAGGCTTGAGTGTTTTAGCAAATTGGGTAACTCTAAATCTAGGCTCATTTTTTTGTTCCCTATGGAGGTTTAGGCTGAATATTTGGAAAAGGTTCTTCCCTCAGAGTGTGGCTGGGCACTGGAACCGACTTCCCAGGGAAGTGGTTACAAGCTTGCCAGAGCCCAATGAGCATTTCGACAATGCGATCAGACACAAGGTGGTATTGTTGGGTGTGTCCTGTGCAGGGCCAGGAGCTGGACACAATGATCTTTGTGGGTCCCTTCCAGCTTGGGATACTCTGTGATTCTTTCTCTCTGCAAGACCAAGGTTTTAGAGGGCTTAGGAAGCTTGTTGGCTTGCAATGCCAGCTCTGAATCTGCTGTGGTCCCCCTTCTTCCTCTGACACTTGGTAAAATAGTAGAGTGAATTATGTCACAGGGTGGGTATACAGTCTTGGTACTTCATATGCACTTTGGCAGCAATGTCAGTGGCAAGACTCATAGGCATTAATAACTCCAGAAAAGAGGTTTATAAAGCGTTGAACAGCAACAGTCAGGTGCTTACGAATTTAAAAGGGCAAAGACTGTTTGGCCACTGCCACATATGTCCCTTGGAGTTCAGGGACGTTATGAAAGGTGTAGCAGATGATCTATTTACTGCCGAGTCACAGTATGGCACCTTAATTTTCACGGACTTATGTCACTTCAAAAACTGATCCTTACAGAGATGCTTCGAAGGATATCTACAAATTTTTGGGTGTAAGTAAAATATTCAGGACCTTTCATCCCTTCTCACCAGCATTACTACAGAAGTGTCCCTGCTGTAATTTGTGAGGTTTAAATTCACTGGTGTTTGTAGTCCAGGTGAATTGCCTTCAGACTGGTGTTGGATGATCCTGGATAGGATTACCAAATACTTATGGTGGGTAAGCCAAGGTCTTGTACTGTGATGCTACAGGACTGTGTTAGAGCAGTGATATTCCTGACTTGGTTATTAGAAAGTGGTAAACCAACTGGAGACTAAATAACATACCATTAACCACATTACACCTTGGAGAAATCAGTTATTTAATAAGCAAGGCCCAAATGTCACAAGCATCATTAACCTCTTACATTAAAAGCAGAGCAAAAAATGAGCAACTACCTGCACAACATCTGTGTAGTGGAAAAGTATATGATAGCTTGCAATTACTGTGTCACAGAATACAGCTTCTGACTAAGGGGTCAAAAAGTTAGAAGAGAGTCTGTGGAGGTGGGATTCCTCAATTGCAAGTGCTGCCTCTACAGCTTAGTGAGATCATTCTTTTAAGGGGTATATGAAAAATACTGGTGAATTTGTTAAACTGGCTGCTTTTGTAGAGGTTTTTATGACTCAGAACAAACAGTTATTAACCAGTTGAAGAAATTACACCACTGGGTACACTCGCGATAGTTAACAAAAACTGAGATTAAACTGGATTGTTTTGATTTTTAAGAGATGTTAATTTAACAAGAGACCTATCCCAGATTTGTTACCAAAACAAGCCTTTTTCAGTCCTGATCAGGGCAGGTGGTCCAATCCATACTTAAATAAAGTGAAAATCAGATACCAAAAAAACATGGAAACTAAATACAGAGTAGTTATTATACCTTTACCAAACCATGAGTCTAGTGAAGTCTTCTACTGTCTGAAACCAATGTTTAAAGATCATTAATTGCAGGGGAAGCTAGAAATCGTGAGGCATTTTCTTCCTTTTTCTTGCTCTCAATCATGTCGATACAATTTTGAGCCTGAACACCTTAAAGTACCCATTTTCTTGCAATAAAAGGAAGCATTGTTTGTATTGTTTTCAATAATACCAAGTAAGCTTTCATGTTTTTAATGCTTTTTAGTCAGATCTAACATGTCTGAATTGTGAAATTACAATCTGAATTTACTTTGCACACTTTTTTTACATATAAATTTAACACTGTTTTGGTTATCGTAACTGAATTATCACTTGATTAATACTGTACATTTTAAGCTCCACTTCACAATGAAGGCTTGTGGTTTCCTGGGAGAAGTCAATTCAGGTGATTCACATACTGTGACAGTTCATTCTTTAGTAATGTCCTTAGACAATTCTTCTCCAGAAATGAACATGCCAACTGTTAAGTGAAGAATGGCCACTACAATATGAAAGGCACAGAATGCAGAGCTGACTAGGCTTGGCCATCGAAAGGGGAGAGGGATTTCACTGCTTTGTAAGTATGAGAGAAAAATGGAAAGGGAAGAAAGAAGTAAACAGGAGGACAGTGTTGGCAAAGTAACAACCTGATAACAGTGGAGAGACGAACACATTTAGGCTAGCCCTACCAAACAGGAGCAGTATGTGGAGGGAGGCTGAAAATCTAACTAAGAGAGCAATCATTTCATGAAAAAGATAACATATAACTGCCTGCAGTAGAAGGCATATTATTCTCTCTCTGCTTAGCAGTCACCATAAAAAGGACTTTAATGTGAAGTACTCCTACCGGCTGCGTAATGACAGTCCTACTCAGCCTCTCTTGTTTTATAAACCTTTTTCTGAGCAGTCTCAGCTCTTCTGGCTAAGGAGGTAAGAGCCAACAATAAAAAACCTAACAATCTAGGCCAAAATTGAAGGCAAGCTGTCACAGCATCCTAAATCTTGGACTAGAAAATGCCAGCATCTTTTTGCAGAATGACCCCTTGAAGTCGTCAGATGTTTGCCATGTCTCTGATCCAGTGGGCACACCTCTTTATTAAGACTCAACATGCAACTTTTAGCTATCTGCAGATAGCTCCACTCTGACACTGGAAAAGCCTTCTCAATTTTAAGTCTTTCTTTTCTTTACAACTATTCTGTAGTTGTATAATGGTTTTACATGAAAACTCTATGCAACTATCAGTTCTTCATTCCATTAGGCCCTACATTTGGACTGTAACTTCAGTATTTACCTCAAGGATTTGCTCTGTGTATTAAATTTCTCAGCTCCTCTAACATTTCAGCACTTCATCCTGCATGACTTACCCCCTCAGTGATTCTTACCTTCTAAAACAGTATTACATAAACTATTTGAGATTTTTTTTTAAGGCTACGCTGCAAAGGCAACAAAACTTCCTCAAACTGAAGTAGTCTGTTAGAGGTGTTCTTGACAGCTTGAATAATACAGAACATAGTCTTCAACTTCCATTTTCTCCTTTCAGACTTCCCTTTTACACACGAAATATACCAGTTTGCCTTGATACCAAACTAAGCATTATAATCTTTACTCAAAGTAGACACTAACAAGTGACTTATAAAGCTGATCTTGATGCACAACCTGCATCACACCACTATCTTTTAAAGGCACAGGTTTCAGTTACACTTATACTCTGCTACACTCTATGGGGATATAAAAAAATTAACAAAGTTCTTGTATTTTATACACACTTCTTCAATGATTTCATGTTTACAAACAGAACAGACAACGTTTTGTGTCTTGAAGTAGAGCCAAATGTTTTAGGACAGGTAAGACTTTTCCATAAACAAAGCATTTGGATCCAGACTTCTAGTTTGGAGCACTACAAAAGCTCATCAGAAAGTGCCTGAATTTTGTTGATTTTCTGCACTTAACTCCTTTACACTCTCAATGCACATATATTCATAAACTTCTAGGTCAGAGTCATCATCTTTAAATATTTCACAGAGCTGGTATCTGTGGAAAAAGGTGGCCTGAAACTGTATTATCATGAAGAGAAACCAGTAAAACATCAATCAATCTGAACAAAAGATCCTTCTTCAGCAAGAAACATGAACGCCCATTAAACCAGCCCAGAAACTTGGCATCATCACAAAGAGGCTGAGGTAACCCCGGACAACATCTCTTCTAGACTGAAAAGGATTCACAAAATCAATTAGCATTTCATTCTTTAATTAAATGAAGATTTACACAAACAACAGAACATTTTGGAGAAGTATAGGCACGTATTGCCACAGAGAAGTTTCCTACAATACAGAAAACAGCCTTCAATTCTTTACTTTCCCAGTTTGGTTTTTGTGCAGCAAAGGCAAATCCCAGCATCCAATAAACCTCAACATGAGTTATCTGAACTTCCTTTTTTTCCTTTCAAACAGAAGGAGGAAATTAGTTCCTGCTAAAGATGTTCAGACTATTAATTTTGCAAATGGTGCTATGAAGTTGACCAGAAGGGAACGTGCTGCAGCATAATGGCCCAATTTCAAAGTATTATCCTGTAATAACAATCTGCAGCATGGCTATGTGACAGGGAGAGAGTGCTACATCTAGCATGCACCTCAGTACATGCACATTCCAGAAAGCACCCTCCTTTACTAGTGCTGGAATGCAGCCCGTTAAACAGCTTGAGTCTTTTAGATGCTCATTTCGGAGCAGAGAGATAGCACTTGCTTCACTGGCTACAGCTATTTGATATTTCCAGCTATGACCCTTGTGATTAAGCCAGGCTGTAAACCCTCACATCCTCTTCTGAAATGATGAACAGCTTCTGTTCAACAACATACTGAGCAAGCACCTTCTGGCATCAGACCAAATGAACATTTGATTGTTAGCTTTTCAAAAGCTATCTCATTAATTCAATAAAGACACTTCTTTTGTTTTATTAAAACAGACATGTTACACCAGGTTGCAACTTATGAGAGCTGTAGGAGGAGAATACTTCTCTTCCTTCCTGCTGGAATCCATGACAGTGAATATTCATTTGTTTGCAACGGCAGAAAGTTGGTCCCGAATCCGTCCTAGACCTTCTAACATAGTGTCCAGAGTTTCTTTACTCAGTTCCATAGTCAGTGCAGAAACAACAGGATTATTTCCACATAAGGCAACATCTTCCTGAATCTTAAAAACAGGAATGCAGACATTAGTTCTATTAAAAATTCACTCACCTGTTTTTCCAATGCCACTATGAAAATCAGTTTTTAATAGATAGATTAAGAAAAATGCTTTAAATTTGGAATCCAGCTCCATCCTCAGGGACCACAGAGCATTTTCTAAGCTGTGCGCCTCACTAGGGAAGTGCACTTCCACTGACAGAGTGCAAGTGAGCATCTACTGCCATGAGTACTGGGAAATTTTGAAAAGACTTGTGGCAGGAAGCCACATTTGTATCGAAAGCATCTTAGCAGACACCACATACAATACTGAATCCCATCCCACACATAGAAATTAGATTTTTTTTTTCCTCCTTCTCTGAAACCCACTCATCCCATTTTTACTGGCTGGGGGTGGATCCAGAATTCTGGGAACATATGCAATTAGTTTAGCTGTTCTCCCCAGCCAGTGAAGGAAGTTATTAGCAATCTAAAGTAATTTCCAAACTAATGAGGTCAGCTAAACATGCTGATGAATGCTTAGAATTAAAGGGTGATGACTTCATAATTTCTTTTTTTCTGTGCAGAACAATGGTGACTAGGAACAAATACGCTGACTTCTTGCATCCTTGTGCACAGAAAACTCTCCCTTATAAGAGAAAGCTTTCGTCAGAGGCCTCATTCCCAGGCTGTGTGGCATTTCAAATATCCTCTCTGAGAGAGTCTAACTGCCCACCAGACAACAGGCAAGTACCAGATACTTTTCTGAACTGGTCTGCACTACCACTGGCATGTAAGGTGTCAGACTTGATTATCTGGATCCGACATTACCTTTAACTGAAGCAGGCAAGTAGGGACTGCCATTCTTATGATGCTGTCTGAAGATGTCTTGATGTCCACCCTCCAGTCTATGTCAACCAGGCGAGGCAGGGAGACTGAGGGAATAAAAAATGGGTCTGTTAGGCCCAGCAGCACATGATTATACCAGACTCTGGAGCCTGTGACCACCAGCATGTACATGCTGCTCCACTTCTGGCTACAGGAAGCACACAACATTAGTGCTACTATGTGGTTTCGTATCACTTTTACTCTGAAATAAGCCAGTCCCTTAAGGCCTCTTCATGACACTGGAAGCACAAAAGGGGTTCTCACATTATTATATGCAATGATAGTACAGTGCAAGACAAGCACAGGTAAATTCACAAAGCAGCTAAATGAAGGAGAGCAGTAAGATGTCCTCTCCACATGTTCATCCCCTGCCTTGCTGCCTGCAAGATTCAACTAGTGTTTCATGACGACCTGGATGCTCACTGCTCTGCTCTGAAACTGGTAAGAAAGCACACAGGAAAGCTCTTTAAATCCAGCAGTATAAAACATATTATTCCAAGTTCCTCAACCTGTGAGCCAAAGCATCCTGCAGTACAGCAAATGTACTGGTAAACTGCAATCTTCCCATATCCTGTTAATTTGCTAAAAGTATTTTAAATATCATCCTAATTACATGCAGCCTACCAGAAACCACTTAACAGTTTGGTGTAATACTGACACCAATAGCTCAGAGCTGGAGACCTCATGAGCCCTCCCAAGGAAATAAGGACAGGTCTAACTTGGCTGCTAAGGAAAGAGCTGTCTCAGTAGGCAATTGCAGACTGTCTGGATTCTGCCTATCATAGGATCATAGGATGCCTAATTTTTATCCCAGGGGTCGACTGCTAGCATTCCTACTGACCCAAGAGGCTCAAGTAACTTTCCAACTGTGCTTTATTGCCTAACAGAAATTGTTTTCTATCTGGGGAAAGGCTCTCTCCCTCCTCTTGCTGCTTCCCTGTGCAGACCTCCAGAGGGCAGTGCACAGCTGGCTGCCTTGCTCCTGCTTTTGGAACACATTCCAGTTCACAGTCAGTTTGGGCCAGCACTTGGCAGCATTTGCAACAACATAAAATGCATCTGTTTAGCCTTGTATGTTAATTTGCAAAGACTAATTGATGGTGGTCTGGGAGGGGCAGGAAACTATTTAGTTTTTAATGTTAACAGAGATCAATCTGTTGGAATGTCTGCCTTGGACCACTGTCTTGGTCCCTATGTAATATGTCAGATATTTCAGAAATACGACACTAAAATAATCTATCATTTCCTAGAAGACAATCTCATTCCAACAGGGTTAAATATTCATCTAATGAATACAAAGACATGAATGCCTGAGTGGAGCTTCTAGGTGGTGCTCCAAGAGCACACAGCCAGCCTTGCTTCTGGGCTGTGAAGACAGAGCCAGGGTGTTATGCTGGTGTGTCATGCTCACTCTCATCTGCTCCAACATGTGGTAGCATTAAGGTTACAGGGAAAAGCATTTATGTGTCTTGTTAACACCAGAACACTGTTTAGTGTAAGCAACGACTGTTTTAGCATATTAGGCAATAGTTTCCTACCTCTCCCTATTCATACTCCACTAAAATTTTGAGGGACAGTGTATTTCTAGATCTTGTCATACTGTTTAGCTGTTGGACATTAACTCCTCTGCAGGCAAAGGAAAGGTTAAAGAGGATCTGTGCAGACCTTGGAGTACTCTGTTATGTATCAGTTCTCAGTTTTAAGCCTCTACATGCTACAGTTGGAAAGAAAACGTCTTGGGGAGAAAACCAAGTGTTGTAGCTGCACGGAACACGTAACTGGGATGTAACTCATTGGTCATGTTGCCACTGTTGACATCGGCATTCCTTAATTATATCTCTGTTTAGAAAGGTGAAGAAAAAGCAGTTACAAGTATATGCAGTGTACCTACTGATGCAGGGAAATGAAGGAATGTACAGGACTGACTAGATACGCAAGGATACAGTATTCCCCAATACATATATATCCCTTAGAGCATAGTTATTGCATACAAACATCCTTTAATGACCTGAATGGGGAAGTCAGAGTGCTTCATTTTCAAATGTTTTGCAAATAATTGCTATACACTGCACTCTGCAAGATAGCCACAGACTGAGCTTCAAATGGAATGAGTTGAGAACTAGAAACAACTTAGCACAGCTGCACAGGTATGAATACAAGCTTGTCGGCTTCTGCTAAATGCTGTCATGCCACAATCTTTCAGCTTCATCTCAGCCCAAGAGGGGTAACCCTGTGCTATGTTAGGATGCACTGTTCAAAACTGTAAGCTCAAACGACTTCAGGAAACATCAATTCCATCAAGAGGTGAACTACTACTTACTCTGACTTGCTTGTGCTTCATTCCTCCAAGCAGAGCTGTAAAAGAAGTGGAGAAAATCAGTATCAACAGTGTTTTGAAGGAAAAAAAAGAAAAGTTGGGCAAGCATTTGCTGTGGCTTATCCATGACAGAAGGGTCACCAGCAGTAAGCAGGGGACAGGGACTGAATATGCTGCTGACTGCCAGGAAAAGGCTGTGACTGTTAGGTAATGGTAGGCAAACTGGTGACCAACTATTGGTTCTTCTGGAAGTGCAGCTCACTTGTCATGACCAGTACCCTTCCCCTTGGTTTTATCATGGCAGTGGGGTCTCATGCACTAGAATGTACAGGAATGCAGATCTGCCCTCCTCTGCCTCCTCCTGTATCACATACAGTGAGTGCCTCCACATCTGAGCCAAGGTGGCAAGTGGATGGTCATCTAGATACTGTTTGGATTTTCTAGTGCTGAAGTTGCATTTTTCTGCCACAGAGGTGAGCAGTGAGGATAAAAGCTCAGCTGCATTATAGGAATGAGGCCCACGACCATTTCAAAATGCATGGGAAAACCCTGTGCATCCATGGCTGTGTTTTATTCAACTCTGCTCATCCCAGCCTGTGTGGCTACGCCTAAGGCACACACAAAATTCACAGAAACAAGACTCTGCACATTACCAACTATTCACACATCAAACCACGTGCAAAGGCTTTAACACTTCAGCTGAAAGCAAATGGTACGTGGGTAACACTCACATATTCTCCAAGATTATCTTAGTCAAAAGGTTTTTCAGATTTTGGTGGAAGTTTTCTGGGAAGAGAGAGAGGATATCTTCTGCCCTCGTCAAGCCGCGGTACACGACATGCCTGGTGAGGTTGTGCAAAGCAGACACCAGCTGTCAGAAACGAAGAGGAGAAAGGGCTTTGCTGGGTTGAAAAGCATCACGTACAGCACAGCACAGGCCTCCAGCAGACACAGCTTCTGCTGTGAGATCGACACCTCCAGGGCCTCGGGCATCCAAGCAGGGCCTGACAGCCTCAGCAGGAAGGGAGCCGAGGTCCTCGCTGCCCTCTGGCTCCCTGTATGGCCCCTCGGGACCATGCCCGGGGCGAGAATCGCTGTTATACCGCCCTGGTCTCGCTACAGCAGCGGCCGCGGGCCGGCGGCTCCCGCACCTCCCGCGGGCCGGGCAACCACGAGCTGGCGCCCTTCCCGCCGCGGGCGCTCCTTCCCCGTAGCCCCGCTCGCTCCCTCCCTCGCTCCCTCCGGGGCCCGGCCCTACCTGCTCGGCTTCGTCGGGGCCGGCGGCGAGCCCGGGGCAGGCGCGCTGCGCCAGCAGGCCGAGCCCGGCGGGTGGGCTGGAGAAGCACTCCTGGCACAGCTGCCGCACGGCGTCCTTCGACGGCGCCTGGCAGAGAGCAAAGCGGGGGGCGCTCAGCCGCGGCCAGGCAGCAGCGGCAGCACAGCAGCCCCCGCGGCCCCGGCCCGCTCACCTTCAGCAGGCTCTGCAGCGCCGCGAACTCCACCTCCTGAAGGGCCGCCATCTCGGTGCCCAGCCCCGCCCCGCCATGGCCGCGGGAGGGCCGGGCTGCGGAGGGGACACGCCCCAAGTGTGCGGCCAGAGGCGTGTCCGCTTGGTAAAGGAGTTAAGTCAGTCCTCTTTTGGGTAAAGTGATCTCTGCGTCTTGTGTGGTTCCCAGCACATCTGGCTCCAGAGCAGCGATATTTCCCCATCGCTGCCTCTGTCACAGCATCCCCATCCTCGTTTCCAACTGCGTAGGTTTGTGAGCGGAATATAACACGCTGAGAAACACAAACATGAAAATGCTTCTCGCATTAGACTTCCCAAGTTGGGCAGGGAAAAGGCCTTACTCTTGAACAGCCACTGGTTCCCTGCTACACGCTGGGACAGACCAGAAGGTGAAGGGGGGGATGCTAAGATCCTAATTTTTTTGCTTCCAAAATGAAGGGTTTGAAGTTAGTGGGTTAAGCAATAGCATCTCAAAGGAAAAAAAACCACATGACTAGAGGTCAAGGGTTTAAGAGCCAGGAAACTTGAATCATGTTCTCTTGGCCATGTTTCAGTCTTTAGATGAATCGAGGTAGGCCACTTAAGTCATGAGTGACAGGAAGATGATGGAACTCACTATATAACATAATGCCCTGCATTAATAAATGTCGCGTTTATTGACAACAGCAGTAAGTGTAGAGGTTGTGACAGAATAAACAGAATGGAGGCACTATGAAAAAACAACATTGTGTCACAATATGAGCAAGTACACCTAGAGAAAATATGGGGATTGTTCACAGGAACTCATTTACTATTGTAATTTTATAATTGACTTCTTATTATCCACCTGCTTGTCTCTTTCCCAAACCAATAAAACTGGTGTTTTCTACAGTGACATAAAAGCAAAATTCTTCTAAACAATAAAACTTCTAAAATGCTTTATCTAACTGAGGAAGAGGGACACTCATATTTTTCAGAGCTTTTCTAAAGCAATGACTTTACAAGACTTCAGTAAAACCAGATTGATCCACAGTTAGTGTACTGGGTTTGCATGGTAAGGTTCTGGCACTGGGGGGTGCTGCAGGGGTGGCTTCTGTGAGAAGCTGTTAGAAGCTTCACCCATCTCCAACAGAACCAACACCAGCTGGCTCCAAGACAGACCCACTGCTGGCCAAGGCCAAGCCCATCAGTGATGGCAGTAGCACCTCTGGGATAATATATTTAAAAAGAAAAGAAGAAATGTTATTGCACAGATGTAGCTGCAACCAGAGAATAGAGGAATGAGAATATGTGAGAGAAACAGCCCTGCAGGCACCAAGATGAGTGCAGAAAGAAGGGTAGGAAGCACTCCAGGCACTGGAGCAGAGATTCCTCTGCAGCCTGTGGGGCAGAGACCATGGTGAGGCAGCTGTCCCCCTGCAGCCCATGGGGGTCAGTGGGGATGCAAAGATCTACCTGCAGCCTGTCAAGGAGCCCACACTGAAGCACAGGGATGCCTGAAGGAGACTGTGCCCCTGTGGGAAGCCCATGTGGAGATAGAAGCCAAGCTTGCTTGAGCAGGTTTGCTGACAGGACTTGTGACCCTGTAGGTGACCCACACTGGGTGTTTCCGAAGGACTGCACTGTGTGAAGGGACAGAAGCTCGAGCAGTTCATGAACTGCAGCCCATGAGAAGGACTTACACTGGAGAAGTTCATAGAGGGCTGTAGGAGGGACCCCACGCCAGAGCAGGGGAAGGAGGAAGCAGCAGCAGAAACAACAAATGGACTGTAACCTCCATTCCCCATCCCTTTCAACTACTGGTGGGACAGAGGTAGAGAAATGGGAATAAAGTTAAGTCCAGGATGGAAGGAGGGGCTGAGCAAGGTGTTTTTAAGATTTGTTTTGCTTCTCATTATCCTGCTCTGATTTCGACTCGTAATAAATTCAGTTAATTTCCCTACGTGATGTCTGTTTTGCCCATGATGGTAATTTGTAGTGATCTCAACTCATGAGCCTTTTCAGGGGAGAATGAGCAGCTTTGGTGGTCACCTGGCATCCAGCCAAAGTCAAACCACCACACCTGGGTTAAGCACTTAATTGTACAGAGTAAGTTTGTCAGACAAGTAGGTGGAGAGATGCAGAGGGTGGGGAGAGTAGGTAACTGTCATTTCTAACTATCACAGGAGTGTGTGGCAAGAGAGAACATTTACCTATGAGTCATACACTCAGAACAAAGGTGCTGCGTACCAGTAAGAATAGTTGGCATACTACTAAATTCGTTCTCCAGTCCACCTCCTATTGTTGCAATTTCCTCACTGTGGGAGCCTTATAATTATGAAGAAATAATGACAGGTTTGATTTAATGTCAAACACTTTTTGTAGCTAATGGTCAGAAGCCAACAGAAGTGCTTAGTAAAATGCTGTATCTGATGGTGGTTTGATCTCTTCTTTCTTCTGTTTCTTCCTTCCCTCCTGCCACTGTATTAGGAGAACCATGAGTAATGGGTGCAAACTGAAAGAGGGGGAATTTAGGTTAGGTATTAGAAACAAATTATTTTGCTGTGAGGGTGGAGAGACACTGGAACGGGTTGCCCAGGGAGGTTGTGGATACCCCAACTCTGGCAATTTTCAAAGCCATGTTGGATAAGGCTTTGAGCAACCTGGTCTGTGAGAGATGTCCCTGCCCATGGCAGGATGGGTTGGTACTAGAGGATCTTTAAGGTCCATTCCAACTCCTTAACATTTTATGATATGTGCACATAATAAATACGCAGTCACTGCAGGGAGCTGGGTAAGTGAGCAGTCTCCAGACTATTATACTCTTAAATACCCTTGATAAATTTCTAAATTCAGGATCTCCTGGTCATGGGGACATGGGTATATGAGAATACGTGTATGAATCCATGCTGTCTGCTGTTCTTGCTTATGACCTCTATTCCCAGCAGTGTAAAACCCCCTTGAGAACTGGTGTTTCATGTGGGGAGAGAGGATCAGGATGGGAATCACATGAGTGAGAGGAGGGGCAAGGCAAGAAGGGTTGACTTCCCAGGTTTAGGTGGGGTGTTTCTGGTGGGAGTGGAGTACCTCCTAGGCCTTGCAGAAGGAGAATAGTTCTTCATTTGCCTTTTCACTTGAAATAACAAATTGTCTTAGTTTTTTTATATCACTAGTACTTGGCAAGTCATAGCCAAGGGGAATTCCCTTGTTGTCAGGTATATACACATCTCTCTGCTGGACTCTGAAGGATTTATGCGTTTCCCTGTCTGGAAAATATCAAGAGGTAAGTTGCCTGTGTGCCCTTGGGCTTTTCTGATGGAAAACGACTGACAACTACTTTTTAGTTAAAAAAAAAGGAAAAAAGGAGAGGAAGGCATATGAGGCATTGAAAGAACTGTCTGAATTTCACATACAAAGTATTTGTCTTCAAGAGAAGTCAGCTATCATGGCAAAATAAATTCCATGATGCCACAAGGCAAAAAATCAAGAGTTGGAAAACTGAATGAAAGAATTCCAGTAAATCAGTGTGCAATACGCTCTGTTTTTATACATAGCTAGATAACTCCAATGACAGATATATACTTTGCAAAAATGTCATATAGCCCATCAACTAAAGTGAGAGCCCAAAATCAAGATATCTGTGTGTTAAGGAAAAGTCAGTCTTGGTCTTCCTAATATATTCAAGGTAAAAAATAAGCATAAAAAAGCAAGTAAATGACTTGACAAAACCCATTTAAACCAGACACCTCTTTTTTTTTTCTTCTCTTGAGAAATAAAAACTGAAATTCTAAATTTAGCTTCCCTACAATTCTTGGCTGGAGAACTATAACCCTTTACACTCCAGGGAAAGAAGCACACAGTTCTAGCTCACTTTGTCCATTCAAGTGTCCCTGGGAGAGAAATCCTTGGGATATTAAGAATTAGATGGGAAGATGTCGGAGGAGACCAGAACA